>CAUYTI010160605.1:0-11498 GCA_963575145.1 Galago senegalensis | reverse complement strand
CCCCTGGGTAGAGTGCTGTGGCATTACAGCTCACAGCAACCTCCAACTCCTGGGCTCAAGCGAGTCTCTTGCCTCTGCCTCCCAAGTAGCTGGGACCACAGGCGCCCACCACAACGCCCGGCCATTTTTTTGGTTGCAGCTGTCATCATTATTGTTTGGCAGGTCCGGGCTGGGGATTCGAACCCGCCACCTTAGGTGTACGTGGCTGGCGCCTTAGCCAGTTGAGCTATAGGCACCGAGCCATCATTTATTGATATATTTATATCCAATGCAGTATGGTTAAAGGATATAATTTTTATCACAATTTTATCTTCTTCAAAAGGTATTGAACTAAAAATCTTGAGGTCTGAGTTCAGCTGGCCTGGGTTTTAGTCCGAGCTCCATTATTTTCCAATTGTATGATCTTGGAAAAATTTAATTAACTTTCCTATTTATTTATCTGGAAAATAAAAATGATATCATGCCTAATTTATAGAGTAGTTTAGAATAATACATGAATCAACAAATATAAAGTTGTGGAATAGTCTCCGGCACAGTACAAAAACTCATGAAAGGTAGCTATTATTAATACCATATACTGAGCCCTTCAAGAGAAAATATATATTGTTCTATAGAATGGTCGTGTATTTGATTTGTTTAACATATATATGCCCACATTTTTATTTTAATGCCACATAACTTCAGGTATGACTCTTTTAAATGTCCTGTAGTTGGATTCTATTTATATTCAAAGTATGAGAATTTTATCTTAGTAAGTTAAACTCTTAAATTTAATATTTTAACAGATATAAATTGTGTTGTATTTATTTCATCAGCTGTTTTATGCTTCACATTTAAATTTTGTGGAGAACAGAACAAGAAAGATTTGTTTTGACAATGTATACCTAGAATATTTTTATTTTCTCTTGGTTTAAACATGAATGACTACTTATCAAGACCTAATATTTTGAGGTCATGTTATTTTTCATCAGTATTCCCAAAACTGTATCTCATGAATTCTGCTTCAGTTTTTATAACAATATGATGAGAACCACATGCTTTTCTTCTTTCAGTAATTTCTACTTATTCATTTGTCTATTCTGGTTGCTGATCTTCGTAGTTCAAAATTATCTGACTTGAGATCTTTATTTATTTAGTCATTTGTTTCTGGTAAAGAAATTATTGATATACTTTCACTTTGTTATCTAGTCCTGATATTTCTCAATCTTTTCCAACATTTCAAAGTTATTTATCTTCTATTCTCCACATTCTAGAACAGATTCTCTCATTTATCTCTCAGGTTACTGATTCAATTTTCTGCAGCATTAAATTTTCTTTTTCTTCCCTGCAATGAAGTCTTTTAAAATTTCTCATCTTTGAGTTATGTGATTGCTTTTTAATCTCTTCTGGTTCATTCTTTATGATTTGCTTTTCTCATTTATAATAGCTAGTTCCTAGAAATTCATTAAAAATGCAAACAGCACGCTAAGTTTGTTATTTTGGTCCTGGTGTTACATAATTTCATATATATATGCCTCTCATGAGTCCTTTAAATGCTAAAACTTTTTTTGTATAATGAATCAAAATTGTCCACATTATTTTTTGTATTCTTATATTATGGCTATGATTGTACTTAGTATATATAGAAACAAACTGTAAAAATAGAATCAAACAAATGTCTCAACACAATAAAATTTATATTTTTTGCTCTCAGAAAAAGTAGTTGGGAACAGAGCCTGTGGCTCAAAAGAGTAAGGCTCCTGCTCCATATGCTGGAGGTGATGGTCAAACCCAGTTCCAGCCAAAAAAAAAAAAAAAAAAAAAAAAAAACCTCCAAAAAAAAGGCATAGATTTATGGAGTAGACTAGAGAATCTAGTGATGAACCAAGCCACATATCATCATTTGTTCTTTGATAAGCTTAACAAAAACTTAAAATTGGGAAAAGAATCTTTATTTAACAAATGGTGCTGGGAGAACTGGTTATCCACCTGGAAAAGACTGAAAGTGGACCCACACCAAAATTGATTCTCACTGGATTAAAGATTTAAATTTAAGACATGAAAATATAAAAGTATTAGGAGAAAGTGTAGGGAAAACACTTGAAGAAATCGGCCTGGGAAAACTCTGATTTCTTTAATGACTAAAATGCTCTCACAAGTTGTTATAAGGAGGAAATATAGGCTTCAGTCAATTTATTCATAGCAACAATAACAACAGTTACTGACTCTATGATTTAGCCACATGCTCAGTACTAAATGTTTTATCTGAGCTCCACAGCAGCCATGAAAAGTGGATGTTAGAGACACCACTGTGCGGATGAGAGAAATAAGATTACAGAAGGAGGGGTCACTTGAACCAAGCCCCATTCTTATCACTAAACGAACCCAAATGCAGATTCACAAGTTTTAGACTCCAAATTGCCCCATCCCCGTGTCCGCAGGTGTCCACCAGTTTGTATTTAATTCTGCTTTCTAACAAACCTCATAAGGGACAGGCTAGATTCTCAGGGAATGTCTCCATCTCACTCATCTATCTTATATTCCAGTAAGGAAAGGTGCCAACAGAGAAAGGAGAAGAAAGTTCTTGAGAGAGTATTCAGAATCTCATTGGGACCAATAGCACCATAGTGTAAATGAATCTCAGTTTGCTCCAAGAGCTTCTTTGGTTGATGACCCCATCTAACAGAAAACACAAACTCCAGAAGTAGGAGAAGGAAGGTTCCCTTGAAGCATTTCCTCAATTCAGGCGGCTCTCTAGGGGTTAATACACCCCTCAGAACTACTTAGCCCCAACCATGTACGATGATCCCCCAGGCCTCTATATCTCTTCATTCTTTTTAATTTTCCTCATATCTCTGTATTTTTTGTTGGTTTATTTTTATTGTCTATCTCTCCTACCATAACATCAGCTCCATGAGGCCAGGAAATGTAATCTTTTTGCTAAATGCTTTATCTCAAGCATCTAGACTAGGACCTGGAACATAAAAGCATATTTTTGATTAAATAATTGAGAGAATAAATGAAGGATGGGTGTATATTGATTTTATAATTGGGGAATCAGAATTTCTCACAGGTCAAGTAATTTTCATACATTGCAACGTTTGTGAATATTAGCTCTATTATAAGAATTTGCGTCTGTTTGCATCTTACCCTGGCTCTATCTGCACACCATACTGTCTCCAAAGAGTGATGTGGCCTTTTTTAAACTTCTACTTAGCCAAGGGAAATGGTCAGCTAATTTCTGATATCCTACAACATTATTTAAATAATAAGTGTGGAGAGTGGATCAAAATTATTTTTCATTTAAATTACCATGCTCCTTAGAGCTATGTCCAGGTTATGCAGGAATTGATTTATAAACATAAATAGAAATAGTCCACTCTATTTTAGTTTTGAAATCTATTTGATAATATGTATGAAACGTCTCTCATATGCTCATAATCTATGAGACATAAATTCCACACCTGGAATGTATTCTAAAGTATTACTACAAAGCTAGTTAGTTGTATATAATTATTTATAACCACAAGTCTTTTTATGAAGAATTTACATGTCAAATAATAAATATGGGGAAAGGGAAGAGGGAGAGGAGGGGAGGGAGGAGGATGGGTGGAGGAAGGGTGATTGGCAGGATCATGCCTATGGTTCATCCTATAAGGGTAAATGTGAATCTTTCTAAATGTAGAATATAAGTGTCTTAACACAATAACTAAGAAAATGACATGAAGGCTATGTTAACCATCTTGATAAAGTATTTCAAATTATATATAGAAACAGCACACTGTACCCCATGACTGTATTAATATACACAGCTATGATTTAATAAAAAAAGTCAAATAATAATAGTACACTAGTGAAACATTTTGATGGTGCCTAAATACTCCTATGAGAGAAAGTTAATTGGATAAAGAGTCATATATATAATATAGTACTATCAATATACATACATACATATGCATATGTACATATACACATTATATATGTACATGTTGAGTAGCCCTTACCTGAAACGCTTGGCACCAGATGTGTTTCAAATTTGGATATTTTTTGGAAGCTCAACCTGTGTGCATATATATGAAATAATATGTTATATCACTAATACTGATTGAGTGTGGTTGGTATATCAATGTTTTATAGAACAAAAAACTACTTTCTTCCTAATTTCTAAGTTTTTAGTAGACATATTGTTTTATGTAAAATTTGTAAACCACCCAGGAAAAGGCACAAGTAATGCAAAAAACCCAAAAAGTAACTACTTCCTGCTTAATCAGTCATTGTCTATTTTTGGTATATAATTTACTGATTGCATGATAACAGGAATTATCTTGCAAGTGGTCATATTTTCAAAATTAGCAAATTTAATTCTGGATTGACACACAACCCCAGTGAGACAATGTCTTTATTCATACTCATTTCTTATCTCCATCTACTTGGATTTTCAATAGCAAATTCTGTAGGTGAATCCAGAGCCAAACTACCCAAACAAAATAAAATTGGGACACTACATCATAAAATGGAGTATTACATAAACTTGTTTACTTTTATCTTGTGAGGTGTATTGAACATTCCTAAATTTGTGACACAGCGGAGTAGCTTTCTCTGGGGTGGTACGTTAATAACAGGTCAGATACCTTAAACACACAAAATGAATAAATTAAAAGGCAAACACCAATTGAAATGGTGCTGGAAGGAATTTAGACGTTGGCAAGGGCAAATCAAACCCGGTCATATAGACCTCAGTAGAGGAAATGAAGAAAGACTATTTATGAGGCTTTAAGGCAATATAACCTCTGGAATGAAATGAACAGGGCCATCTGAAATAAATTACATGCAGTGTTCGTGCAGTATTCAGGATTTTATTCCTTTTTCAATATTTGCTATTACATATTTGAACATCATAACTAGAAGTGATAGATCACTATGTTATCTGGGATTACATAGGATGGCTGTCTCAAGACAAGAAATTAAAGGAATCAATGGGAAAACAGGAACAGAAGCTCAAAAAAAGCACCTGCTCTGTATTAGGTGTCTTAATTAGAAACACATATAAATTGACTTGATGCATGACCCCCCAAATCTCACAAACGAGAAAATGCCTTCCCCAGACAACTACTTGTTAGAGATGTGAGCCTCATAACTCTTCCTGCAATCCTTCACTGACCCAAGTGTTAGGTATGTGTGTCATTCATGGCTCAAGCATGATTTGTAGGTTATTCCTTCTGAAAATTCTACCTGTCAGACTGTCTGCATTGCTCACTCCTTCACACATCAGCTTACTCACAGAGCTTTGTTGCTATCCATGCAGGCTAGGTTCTAGGCAGAGAAATACAGAGATAAATAAGAGAGAATCCCTGCCCTGCATTACTTCACAGCCTAGTAGGTACAACAGACAAAAAAAAAGCAATTAAAAACAATGAGTTATCTGCTCTAATCACAAAGCACTTCTGTATGAGTATAGAGGGGCACTCACCCTTATCTAGAACAATCTATAAAAAGATTTCATGGAGAAGGAGACCTCAGATCTGAAATTTTGAAGACAGCTTGATATTGGTAAGGAAATAGTGAAAATTGAGAGAATTTCTGGCAGAAAAAAATCAGTGCACAAAGATTCAGATGTCAGAGAGAATACTGGATTCACCAAGCTGTGAATACTTCCGTATTGCTAGAAAGTCCAACCCCCTGGGAATAATGCAGACATTGTGGCTGCCAAGGTATGCATGGACCAGGGAATTAAATGGCACGCTGTTCCACCTTGTCCCACGTCTTGGCGCTTTTACATACCGTAACTTACATAGGAGCCCTTATTTCACTACTTTGCCCCTGCCCACTCTGCTTTATGTTTCTACCCTGACAACCAGCTTTAGGTCTTTGGAAGGAGACCTAAAAACAAGTAAGAATTGCAGTAAACAATGAAATGTACTATTAGATAGATTCTGGAAATTTGGACTAGGTTTTCTACCCCTAGAATATCTCAGAACCAAAAAGAAGATACTAAGAGAAGTAAGGAGTTGGAAACCTAGATCTGGTCAGCTAGTCGCCTGTCTGTGTAAATTACAGCAATGATGAGAGTCTGCAGTAATGCAGGACATGAGAGAAGGGCCAGAGGGACCACTGGTGCTGACACTGAGCTGCTCTGCAGCCTGGGACGCACTATGCCTGTAGCCACATTCATAGTCATTCGATTGGTTGCATCTCAGGCACTGTGCCAGGGAAGAGGAGGAAACAGGCAGTGGCAATGGATGTATGTAGGGAGGAGGCGAGATGGCAGCATCTACACCAGGATTATCAAGGAGTGGAGTATGGCTGGAGCCAACGAGGTGGGGAAGGTGGGGTGGCTGGAGAGAGCGGTAGGGTCGGTAGAAATCCTTAGTTTCCCACTTGTCTTGGATATCATCCTGAAGGAAGGGAGAAGACAGTGAATGGTTTTAAATCCAATAGCTATGAATGATAAGGCAAAGGAGACGGACTTCAGGCAGGGCTACAAGTGGTGGAAGTAAAAAAGCCAAACCATGACTGGAACTAAAGAAGCATTTGAAGCAATACGTCACCTCCTACATCTCTCACTGGGAGTTTTTCCATGTATTATACTGAGGCACATTTTATATACAATAAAATGCATTCACCTGAAGTATTCAGTTCAAAGAGTTTTGGCAATTGATCTTGTGATAATGTATTTCTAGATTCTTTCTTCCTATCTGTCAATCTAATAGTGTATTTTTAAGTAAATACCACAATATCTAGATTGTTGTTACTTGAAGGTAAATTTTGGATTCAGGTTATGTAGTCTTTCAATTTATTTTTTCCTTTTTTCTCTTCTTTCAGTTTTTTTTTGTGTGTTTAAGAGCAATTAACGTAAGAATCATCCTCTTAACACAATTTTAAGTGTATAAAAGAATATTTTTGGTAATAGATACAACTGTTGGTTATTCCATTCTTTGAGCTTATAATTTGGCTACTTTAGAGACCTTATACAAGTAAAATCATACAGTATTTGTTTTTCTGATTGGTTTTTACCATGAAATTTACTTATTTCATTTACATTATGTCCTCATGGTTTATCCATGTTGTTTCATATTGTAGAATTTCCTTCTTTTTAAAGGGTGAATAGTATTTTATTCTATGCATTGTCATCCATTTATCTGTTAATGGACATTTAGGTTTTTCTTTATCTTTTCTTTTGTGAGTGGTACTGCAATGCACATAGTAGTGCCAGTATCCTTTTGAGATACTGATTTACTTTTTTTCTCATATGTGTGTGTGTGGGGATATATACTCAGAAATGGGATTGCTGAATTACATGGTAGTTTCATTCTTAATTTTTTGAGCAAAAACTATACTGTTTTCCAGAGTGGCTACATGATTATTCAGTCCCAGCAACAGTGTGCAAGTATTCCAGTTTCTCCAAATCCTCAACAATATTTATTATCCTTTGCTTTTATTTGTAACGTCTGTCCTGACAGGTGTGAGATGGTATCTTGTAGTTTTGGTTTGTATTTCCCTGATGAACATTCAACACTTTTCATATTCCTGTTAGCCATTTGTACATCTTTCTTTGAGAAAATATTTGTTCAAATCCTTATCCCGTTTTAAAAATTAGGTTATCATCATCATCATTATTATTATTATTATTTTGCCACTGAGTTATAGGAGTTCCTTATATATTTAGGAGATTCACCCCTTCTGAGATATATGGTTTCCAAATATTTGCTCCCATTACACAGATTACTTTTTACTCTGTTGTTCTCTTTACAGTGCAGACATTTTTAAGTTTGACACAGTCCTATTTGTTTTACTTCAGTTTTTGTTGCCTGGGCATTAGTTGTGGTATACACAGAATCTTTGCCTAGACTCTATGGAGGTTCTCATATCTACTTTTCCAGAAATTTTACAGTTTTAGATCTTACCTTTTTAATTGATGTTGAATTGTTTTGGGTTGTGGTATAAGATAGGAGCATTAAAAAAAGATGGAGACTTTGCCTCTTTTATGTTTACATGGATAGAGCTAGAAAAATATTCTTAGTAAAGTATCTCAGGAATGGAAAAAAAAATATCCACTGAACTCAGTACTACTATGAAACCAGTTTATAATCCCTCACACTTTCATATGAAAGATGAATCACAACTATAGCTCAGGATGGAGCAGGGAAAGGGAAGAGGATGGGAAGGGAGGTGGGAAGTTCGATAGAGGGAGGGTTAATGGTGGGACCACACCTATGGAGCATATTGCAAAAGTACAAGTCAAATCTATCAAGTATAGAACACAAAGGTCTTAACACTGTGATTAAGCAAATGAGGTGAAAGCTATGTTAATTAGTAGGATGTAGGCACTCCAATTTGTACAAAGAATCAACACATTGAATCCCACAAAGGCTAAATGTATTCATGAACTATGTATATGAGACTTAATAAAATAAATATCCCATTTCTTTGGTATGTAGATGTCAAGTTTTCCCATCACCTTTTGTTGATAAGATTATCCTGTTTCATGTGCATTCTTGGCATCCTTGCCAAAGATCAACTGGCCACATATGTATGAATGTTCTCTTTTGTCCCATTGGTCTATGTGTCCATTTTATGTGAGTATCATTATTTGGGTTACTGTAGATTTTTAATATACTTTATAAATAAGCAATGCAATGCCCCATCTTTGTTTATCTTTCCTGCAGTTTCTTTTGAATTATATAGCTGCTTTTTCTACATATGTAGAAGATAATATCAAGATTTTTATAAAGGCTGTGGTTTGGACGAAAGGGTAAGGGTGAGGGTTGGAATCTATAGGCTGTTCCAGGATAATGTCATTTTAATAATACTAAGCCTCCAAATCCATAAACACTGGATAGCTTTTTATATATGTCTTTTTTTTAAATCAGTTTTTTGTACTTTTTAGTATATGAACCACTCACTACCTTAGTTAAATTTATTCCTAAGTATTAATGTTTCTTTTTGGTGGTGCTATTGTAAATGGGATTATTTTTTAAATTTTAGTTTTAGATAGTTCATTGTTAGTGTATGCAAATACAACTGAGTTTTGTATGTTTATTCTGTATTATTTTACTTAACTGAATTCATTTATTGTTTCTAACAGTTAATAATTTGCTATTAATATGTAAGAGGTTGTGATGTGCTGTCAGGAACAATGTTATTATATCCTTTCTGATATGGATGCCTTTTATTTCTTTTTCTATCCCAGTTGCTCTGGCTTAGATTTTTAGTACTATTTTGCATAAAAGTGGTGAGGTAAGTATCCTTGCCTCATTTCTGATCTTAAGGAAAAAACTTTTGGCTTTTCATCATTGAATATAATATTAGCTTTGGGTATTCATCATAGATGGACTTTGTTATTATTAGGCACTTTTCTTCTATTTTTAGATTATTAAAAGTTTTTATCATAAAGAGATGTTTAATTATGTCAAAAGCATATTTTGAGTCTCTTAGGATGATCATGTGGTTTTTATCCTTTATTCTGTTAATATGGTATATTGCTTTAATTGATTTTCATATGTTAAACCATCCTTGAATTCTTGAGATAAATTCTACTTCAACGCAGTGTATAATCCCTTCAGTGTTCTCTCAGATTCAGTTTGCTAGTATTTTGTTGATGATTTCTGCTTCTACATTTACCAGGGTTATTGGCCTATAGTATCGTGTTCTTGCATTGTATTTTTCTGGCTTTAGTTTCTAAATAATGCTATTATCATAAAGTGAGTTTGGAAATGTACCCTCCTCTTCAATTTTTGGAAAAGTTCGAAATTCCTCTTTAAATGTTTGATAGAACTCACCAGAGAAGTAAGTTGTATGACTCCCGAGTTTCTCTTTGTAGGGAGGTTTTTGAATACTGCGTTAATCTCTAGGTCTGTTTAGATCTTCTATTTCTTTATGATTTACGGCTTTTATGTTCTAAAAATTCATCCAACTCTTAAGTTATTTCAATTGTTGGCAATAATTATTCATTGTAATTTCTTACGGAGATTTTTTGTGATCACTTGTTTTTATGGAATCAATTGTAATATCTCCTTTCTCATTTCTGACTTTACTTAAGTTTTCTTTTTTCTTCTTTTTTTAACGTCAGTTAAGTTTTGTCAATTTTGTTCATCTTTTCTTCAAAAATCTCATGCATTTTTCCATTGTTTTTCTATTTCTATTTCATTTCTGTCCTACTCTATTCCACTAAAATCTATTTGGTACTGGATTTTTCTTTTGGAAAAGTTCTTAACTCCAAATTTAAAGTCTTCAATAGATAAAGAAATGTTCAGATGATCTATTTCTTCTTTAGTAGTTTTGGTAGTTACATCTTTCAGGGAATCTGTATGTTTCTTCTAAGGTGTCAGATTTAAAAATTCTTGAGAAGACTGGCTGAAAATGATTTATGGTGTTTCAGCATGAGTGAGACCTGCAATTTGCTTTCAATCAGAGAGATATGGCAAAGATAATCTTTGCTCCCATTATTAAATTATGTTATGTAAAATTATCTTTTGCTAGCAGGCTTGTAGTTTATTTTTCTTACTGGTTTAGGTGAAATAAGCCACCGTTAAGTCCTTCAACTCAAGTAACTGAATGCTGCCAATGGCAACATGAATGGGGAAAGAGATGTTTTTCTAGTTGAGCCTCCAGATTAGAACCCAGCCCTTACTGGCTCCTTGATTGCAGCCATGAAACCCTATGCCAAAAACCATGCTAGCCATGCTGATACTTATGACCCCGAGAAATTGTAAGATAATAAATGTATGTAAGTTATTACTTTTATGATAATTTATTATGCAACATAGTAAATTTGTAAGTCTGATAAACTCACTTATTATCTTTAGTAGGTATTTCATATATGACTTTTTTTACTATTTATTTTGTAATCTGTACCCCATTTCTTCCTTGACCTTGCCTTGTTGAACTACCTGGGACCTCCAATGTTAAGAAAAAGTGGTAAACACAGACATTTCTACCTTATTTGTGATTTTTAGTTGTAGGGTTTATTGTTGTTTTGTAGATGCCTTTTCTTTTTAATTAAGTCAAAGACATCACCATCGTTCCCACAGTTGATTACTTATTTTGTCATAAATATGTATTCCATTTTGTCAAATATTGTTTTCTACTTATATTAAAATGATCATATGATTTTTCTCCTTTAGTATCTTAATGTAATGAAGTTATTTGACCTGAACGTGTTAAGTCAATATTATATCCTTCAGATTAATCCTGTTTAGCCATAATAAATTATTTTTTCTTTTGCATATAATAATGAAATTTACTTGCTAAGATTTGGTTGAAAATGTTTACTTCTGTGGTTGCGAGATCTGCTGTTCTACTTCTCATAGAGAGTACAGTCTTTTTTTTTTTTTGAGACAGAGCCTCAAGCTGTCCCCCTGGGTGGAGTGCTATGGCTTCACTGCTCACAGCAACCTCCAACTCCAACTCCTGGGCTCAAGCGAGTCTCCTGCCTCCGCCTCCCAAGTAGCTGGGACCACAGGCGCCCGCCACAATGCCTGGCTATTTTTTGGTTGCAGCCATTATTGTTGTTTGGCGGG
>CAUYTI010160604.1:0-26158 GCA_963575145.1 Galago senegalensis | reverse complement strand
CCAAATAGCCTACGAACATGTAGAGGGGGGAGGGAGAAGGGAGGGGGGAATGGGAGGAGGGAGGGGGTTTGGAGGGATCACTTTTGAGGTTTGTCTTATAGGGGTACAGGTGAATCTTTCTAAGAGTAGAATGTGAACGTTTTAAAGCAATAATTGAGAAAATGACATGAAGGCTGTGTTGACCAGTTTGATGGAAGTATTTCAGAATGCATATGAAAACCCCACACTGTACCCCAGAAGAGTATCAATGTACATAGTTAACATTCAATAAAAAAAAAGAAAAAAAAAAAGAATCCTCATCACATCACACCAGTACTGCTTATATTTGGCTACTATCTCTTACATTAGACTTGTGGAACCTTACAGAAAAAATAAACTGAGAGTGAGAAAGAAATAATATGACCTCTAACATAGAGGCTTAGAGAACTGGTATCATAAGTATAAATCTTTAAGGTTTCACTTGCTTTAATTAAACTTATTACTTGAGGAAAGAATTAAAGTTAGGAAACTTCTTTTGCAAACACTTTCAGGAGATGGAATGATTAATCAGATGTAACCCAGGCAGGAAGAAGTGGTAGTCTGAACCCTTTAGTGCTTTGTAATGAATGATTAGACATATTTCATCTCCAAAATGTAAGGTAAGGTAGAAGAAGAGGAACAAAGAAAGAAAACTATTGTTAAAGCAATAATGCACAGATTAATAAGGCTATATCTACCTATTCACTTAGTCCTTCAGAAATATTTACCAAATGGTGATTATTGTGCTATGTGTTTGCAAGTGTCTGTGAGTGAAATGGTAAATAAGACCTTCAAAATTCCTTCAAAGGCAAACAGAGAAAGCATTTATAATTTATATCAGATACATTCAACATATATTTAATAAATCTTTTATATTTGAAGATATCTTTAAAGAACAATTTAGTTTTTAAAGCAAAACAATAGTAATGCATTTTATGATTTATAAAATACACAGAATTTAAATGTCTGAAAAAAAATAGCACAAAGAATGGTGGAGAAAAATTGAAATTATACTGTTGTAAAGGTTTTACACTACAAATTAAGTGATATAATATTTAAAGTTTGATTATAATAAGATAAAAAATATGGAAAATCCTACAGTAATCACTTACAAAATAAAATAAAGAAATGCTGAATATGGGTAATAATTCCATAAGAAGACAATTTTGAATAATTAAAATACTCAAAAATTTAAATGAAGTCACAAAGAAAGGAAAAAATAAACAACAAATGAGACATATGGAAAAAAATAGCAATATTTTAAATTTAAAGGCAACTGCAATGACAATTAAATTAAGTATAAATGGCCTGACTCTTCACAGACTTTGTCACATTTAAAAAATAAAAATCAAGGCAGAACTATATACTGTGCTAATGAAACTCAATTTAAATATAACAACTAATATGGGATAAAAACTTTAAAATATATACATATATGTATAAATATGACTCAAAAGAAAGATAAAGCGTTATATTAGTTTCCTAAGTCTATAGTAAGAACGTACTACAAACTTAGTAGCTTAAAACAACATATAATTTTCCTCCAACAGTTAAAGAGGCCCTAATCCAATATTAAGGTATTGTCAGGATTGTTTTTTTTTTTAATACCTGAGGAATTAAACATCCCCTGCTTTTCTCCTATCTCCTCATGTTTTCCAGCAATCTCAAAATCCACTGGTTTGTGAATTACTTATTATAGCCTTTGCCTTCATCTTCATGCTGTTTTCATCCTGTGTGTTTGTGCTCTCCTTATTCTTACAAAGATGTCAGTTATTAAATTAAGAGGAAACTCCAGTCCAGTATGTTCTGATCTTAATCCTGAACTGATTGTGTCTGAAAGGACCTTATTTCCAAATAGGGTCACATTCTGAGGTTCATGGTAAACATGAATGGGGGCACCATTAAACCCTCTACAATAGCTATATAATAATATCAGACAATATAAATTTCAGGAGGAAAATAGTATTAACATAGATAAAGAATATTTCAAAATAATAGTGGAATAGTTATTGAGATGAAGAGCAAGATGAGAGACTAAGAAGTCCAAGGCTTCAATTCTAATAAGAAAACATTTTTTTAAGTAGAGATAGAATATAATAACATATAGGATCTCTGTAATAAAAGAATTAAATTATGTCATTTGTGGCAAGCGGAATGGAACTGGAGGTCATTATGTTAAGTGAAATAAGCCAGGCACAGAAAGACAAATATTACATATTCTCACTCATATTTGAGACCTAATAAAGTTGATCTCCTGAAGAGAGAGTAATCAAAGGTTAGGGATAGTGTGTGTTTGGGGGATTGGCAATGCAGAGAGGTTTGTTAATGTGTATAAATATACAGTTAATAGAAGAAATAATTTCTATTGTATGATAGCACATTAGGGTGAATAGTTAAAATTTCAGTACCGTATATTTCAAAATAGCTAGAAAAGAAGATTTTAACGATTCTTAACACAAAGATATGATGAACATTTGAGGTGATGGATATCCTTAACACCCTGTTTTGATCATTAAACATAGAATGCAAGTATCAAAATGTACACCAAAATAAGTAAATTAAAAAAAAAACAGAAAATAGTTATCTACCATAGTCAAGGCAACACTAAGTAAAGAAAAAACATTAAAAATGATGAAGCTCTTTTGGTATTTTTACTTGTCCTTACCCAACCTTCTCCCTCATTCAGCATTAAAACATAAAACTCCTATGGGATTCAGAGAGAAAAATGGAACAATGGAACTTATTTATAAAGTTCTAAGCAGACTATGAGCTTCCAGAGGGGCTTTAGTTACCTGATCAAGAGCTCAATTAAATACAAAACAAAACAACAAATTTCAGAAGACAGTGGAGGGCACTTCTTGTGAAAACTACAGGGAGACTGTAGTCATGTTAACTCCTGGGGCAAGAAGGGATTATATTTAAAGGAATATAATAGAACATCTAAAAACCAAAGAATGTGGACTTCTTGGGAATTTAGCCATTTAAAAGCAGCTGTGTATAGGTAGTAATTTTTCTCTTAAAATAAAAAAGCACATGCAAAGTATGGAGAAGCCTCAAACAACTCAAATTAGACCTCCCATTTGCTCCTGCAATCCCATTACTAGGAATCTACCCAGTAGAAAAAAAAATCATTTTATCATAAAGAAATTTGAACTAGACTGTTTACTGTAGCTCACTTTATAATTACCAAAATGTGGAAACAACCTAAAAGCCCACTAACTCAGGAATGGATTAACAAGCTGTGGTATAAGTACACCATGGAATCCTATTCAGCCATTAAAAAAGATGCAGACTTTACATTTTTCGTATTAGCGTGGATGGAGGTGGAACACATTCTTCTTAGTAAAGTATCACAAGAATGGAGAATAAGGAATCCAATGTACTCTATTCTAATATGAAGCCAATAGGAATTTTAATACATAACCCACATAAGAGAAACACTAAAATCAGTTCCATGTGGAGGGAGGGGAGTAAAGGAGTCGGGAGAGGGGAAGAGGGAGAGCAATGAGGGGTTATTGTGTATGGCACAATTCCTGTGGACAGGACACAACTATAAGTGGTGCTTTATCTAACAAATGCAAGCAGCGTAACCTAACCCTTTGTACCATAAATGAACAATAAGAAAACCAAATTAACTGTAAAATTATTGATAACTATTGCAAAGGCATATATGTGGAGATAAAAAATTAAATGATTATTTAATAGTAATGCAAAACAAAAAAGAACAGATTGTTGTATTTTGTCAAATGCTTTTTCTGCATCTATTAAGAAAATCATTGTTTTTGTTTGTTTTTTATTCCATTTATATGGTGAATTGCATTTATGGATTTGCCTATATTAAATTAACCTTAAGTTCTTGGGATAAAGCCTGCTTGATCATAAATTATAATTGTTTTAATGTGTAACAGTAATCTATTTGCTAATATTTTATTATTTTTGCATCAGTATTCAGTAGTGAAATTTATCTGACGTTCTTCTTTTTAATTAGGTCCTTGCACGGTCTTGGTATCAGGGTGATGTTTACTTCATGGAATGTGTTGGGGTAGGTTTCTCCCTTTTCAATGTTTTGGATTAGGTTTTGCAGTACAGATAAAAAATCTTCCTTGAACATTTCACAGAATTCTGGGGTGAAGCCATCTGGTATAGGCATTTGGCAGGGAGGAGGTTAGTTTTTCTTTGATATCAGAGCTTGATACTACTTTGTTCAAAAGATCTATTTCCTACTGGTTAAGTTTGGGGAGATGGTATAATCCAGGTATTGGTCATTTCCTCCATATTGTCAATTTTCTGAGCATATTGCATTTTGTAGTCATCAGAGGCAATCTCTTGTATCTCTGCAGTATTTGTTGTTACGTCACCTTTTTTGTTTCTGACTGAGGTTATTAGAGATTTTACTTTCCTTTTAAACCTAATGTGGCCAGTGGTTTATGGAATTTTTATATTTTCTGAGAACCAATTTTTTGGTTTGTTAATTTTTTGAATTATTCTTTTGTTTCCAATTTCATTTATTTCTGATTTAATTTTGTTTATTTCTTTTCTTCTGCTAAATTTGAGATTAGATTGCTCCATTCTTTCCCATTTCCTTGAGATACTTCATTTGGCTGTTGAGGTCCTCTTTTTTTGTTCTTTTCTTTTCTTTCTATCTTTTTCTTTTTTCTTTCTTTCTTTCTTTCTTTCTTTCTTTCTTTCTTTCTTTCTTTTTTTCTTTCTTTCTTTCTTTTTTTTTTTTTTTGGATGTAGGCATCAAATGCAATAAATTTTCCACTTAAGACTGCTTTTGCAGCATCCAAAAGATTTGGGTAGCTTGTGGCTTTATTATTGTTATGTTCGTGGAATTTAATATTTCCTACTTTATCTCCTGTATCCCAACTCTCATCCCAGCATAAGGATCTTTAGTTTCCATGTCTTTGGGTAAGGATGATAATTTATGTTAAATTGAGTTGCACTTTTATTGCCTTGTGGTCTGAAAAGTTATAAGGTATAATTTCAATTGTTTTTGTTTTGTTGAGGCTTTATTTGTATCCTGAGATATGATCCATTTTGGAGTATGATCCCTGGGCTGATGAGAAGAATGTATATTAATTAGCTTTGGAATGGTGTGTTCTGTATATGTATAATAAGCCCAGTCTTTATAGGGTCTTCTTTAAATCCCTTGTTTAGTTTCCATTTAGAGGATCTATCCAGAGGATTGTTACAGTCCTCAACTTTTATTATGTTGTAGGACATCATACTGTTCAGAGCAATGAAGATCTTTTTCATAAATCTGAGAGCATTTAAGTTGGATGCATAAATATTTAGAATTGAAAGGCCCTCTTATTGTATTATTCCCTTGAGCAGAATGAAATGACCATTTTTGTCTTTCTTAACTTTAATTGCTTTAAATCCAATGGTGTCTTAAAATATGGTTGTGACCCCTCCTTTCTTTTGATTTCCATTTGCTGGAAATATTTTTTTTCCATCCCTTCACCCTGAGTCTCACTTTGTCCTTCAAAGTTAGCTGTTTCCTGTACACGGTATATAGATGGCTTTTGTCTTTTTATCCAATCACCCAGCCTGTGCCTCTTTAATGGGGAATTCAAGTCATTCACATTTATTGAGAAAATTGATAAGTGTGGTGGAGTTCTATTCATCTTATTTTGTGAAACTCCATTGATTAATTTTATCTCTTGTCCTTTAGTTTCTGGGTATTTACTTTTCTGATGGTCCATCATGATGGTCAGTGCCCAGTACAGGTCAGAATATTTCATGTAGTGCTGGTCTTTTGACAAATTTCATCAATGTTTTAATGTCAGTGAAATATTTTATTTCTCTAAGAAATTTTAAGCTAAGTTTAGCAAGATATAGAATTTTGGGCTGAACATTGTTTTGTTTATGAAGGTTAAATCTTTCTGGCCCGAAAGATTTAAGCTATCAAGTCTGCTGTCACCCTGATGGATCATTCCCTATAGGTCAGTTACTGCTTACACCTGGATGCTTGTAATATTTTCTCTTTCATATTGACCTTAGACAGATTTATTATTCTATGTCTTGGAGATGCTGTTTATGTTGGGACAACTCAGAGTATGATATTCCTCTAAAAGTAATGTGAAAATCTTTAGTGATGCTTGGGAAATTTTGATTAATGATATCCTCCAGTATGGCTTCCATTCCTTTGGGACATTCTTCTTCCCCTTCAGGGATAACTATAATTCATATGTTTGAATACTTCATGAAGTCTGAAGTGAATGGTTTCCTTTGTCCTTCTTCTTTTCTGCTTTAATTGCCTGGGATGTCTCAAGAGCATCATCCTGTAGTTCTGAGATTCTTTCTTCTCCATAATTTAATCTGTTATTCATTCTTTTTACTTCATCTTTAAGTTCCTTGAATGACTCCTTCCTTTTCTAATGCTCTAATAGATCCTATCTAATTTCTTCATGTCTTTCATTCATTATTTGGGTCTGAACTGAATTTTTGTTTGCTCATTCTCCACTTTTCCTTAAATCTCTTCTTTTCTTTGCTATCCATATTTTAAATTCCTTTTTCTTCAACTCCTTAATTTTTTTTTTTTTGTAAGTAGAATCCTCTATGGTAGCTACCTCCTGATTTCTTGAGGGCTTGCAATGTTCAGTTTTTTTTTTCATTTTCTCAAAATTTTTCTGTTGGTTTCTCTTCGTGGGTCCTTTTTTTTCTTGTTCATTTCCTTCTCCAACTTTCCCCTTTCACTTCATTCTTCTCTTTAAATTACCTTGACTCAGAATTTAGGAATTAGAGTTTCTTTTTGGTATAAGGCCAAAAGGAAGTAAAGAGTGAGACGAGAGAACAGAAATAAGAGAAAAAAGGGTGGGTTTGGGGGAAATAGGAAAAAATTGTAAAGGCAGGAGGGCAATAGAACAATAGAGATGGGAGCAATAGCGGTGTTCAGCAGGGCGTTTTGACTCACACCCAAAATTCCAGGATCCTAGTAGGCCACGCTGGGTGGTTCCCTTGAAGTAAGGAGCTATTTATAAGCCTGAGAAAAAGCCAGATCCTACCTCTGCATAATATAGAATCACTAGTATGTTTTACTGACAACATATCAATACCATTCTTCCAATGGCCAAAGCTAGAAAGACACCATAGACTAGGGGTATAAGGTCTTCTTGAACTAGGCCAATGACATGTCACCACAGGCCATGCCTTAGAGTGAGTCTCTCTACCATAAATTGAATAGAATAAAGATTGAAATAGAATAAAGCAGATGTGAAAAACAAATAATAGCAATAGCAAAAGTTTATAAGGAAAATTTAATGTAAAATGATGTAAGATGTAAAAAAGGTATATCTTAGTTGCTGTTTCATAAATTTATATAGGGAAGATAAGAAAATTAGAAAAATATCTACAGTAAGGGAAAGATAAGAGAGAAATGGATAGGAAATAAAGAATAATCAGGGTTGAAAAACCTTAAAATATATTCCTTACTATTGAAGAAAGTAAAAACAGAAAAATAAAATACAATAAAACAACATGAAATAAATGAAAATAAAAAATAAAAAAATAGTAATCACAAAAAATCTAAGAGAAAATTTTGAAAAAAAGAAAGCATAAAAGAAGCAGAATTATTTAGCAAACATTGAGCCCTTACTATTAAAAAGGTAACAATTAAAAGATAAAAATACAAGAACAAACAAAAAAAGATTTAGGGGAAAAATGAAAAAAGAAAATAAATATATATGTAACAATATATTGCCTGGACAACAGATAGCATTCTGGAATTAGGAGATGCTAATCACACTGATTGTATGTGATGTAAGACAGGGGACAGGACCACTATCTAGTTGCCAAAGTGACCCAGTATCCTCTTCTAGATTCATTTTTCCTCAATCCCTGCAGAGTTGGGAGTCTCAAACTGTTGTCAGTTTACTTAATAGTAGGCTTGTCCTTTCCAAACAATGCCACTTGGCCACAAATTGGTTTCATGGGGAGTGGGATACACCCACATTCCACCCAAGGGTGGCTACCCAGCTCAGCTGGCATGCCTGACCTGGCTTCATACTAAGACCCTACAAACCATGGGTCCTCAAACTTTCTAAATAGGAGGCCAGTTTGCTATCCCTCAGACCATTGGAGGGTGGAGCTGTGGGCCCCGGGATGAGTCAGTTGCTAAGCAGAACAGGCAGCTGTGGCAAAAACACCTGGTGATCTGGATAAATGTCCTAGGCAGGCTGCATGTGGCCCAAAGGCCATAGTTTGAGAATGCCTGCTATGAACTCTTCCTCCCAGGCAGTCCTTCCACAATAGCTGTTGTGCCTTGGTAGCAGCCGAACAATGAGAACAGCCTTCATCCATCCAATTGCTCAATCCTGGCCACTGGTGGTTATTCAAGATCACTCACTATAGCTCTCCCAAGGTAACTCAGGCAAGTACCCAATTCTAAAATAAATAAATCTTGCAGGACAGGCCTTCTCTGTCTCTAGCCCACTACTGAAGGGCCAGCTAGCCTCTGCCAGCACCCAAAGTATTCACCTTCTATATTAGTTTTCCACTGCTCCTGACCTCCTTTTTGTCTCCTGGAGTTCCTGCTGTATCTTTGCACCCTGAGGGACATTTCTGGGCAGGGCACCAGAGCCAGATGTGGCTGGTGTCCTTTCTCCCTAGTCTCATCAGGAGTGGCTGTTAAGAAGATGTCTCTAGTCTGTCATTTTGCTCCCAAATCTGATAAGTGTTTCTTCCATCTGGAATCAATTTCCTTCTTCCTAAGTAGCAACCTGTAGAAAGCCCCTTTAGTAGTAAAAAATTGGTAACAAACCTCAAAATTTTGGTTTGTTGGAAAATATCTTTCTTGTACTGTGATTTTCTAAAGGATGATTTTACATGGGTGTACAATTCTAATTTGACATCTATTTTCTTGACTTATTAAATATTATTTTACCATTCTCCTTCTTTCATTGCTGCTATTAAGAAGGTGACTGATGATGTTATTGCCTTTCTTTTCAGCTTATTTTTCTTTTCTCCCTGGCTACTGTATTATTGTATTTAGTGTTCTAAACTAATTATTGTATTTACTGTAGAATGCCAAATTGTGAATTTCTTTTATTTATTCTTCTTGGTTCCATTAGTGGTCTTGAAACTTCAAAACTGAAAATTCATGTTTCTGTTTAATTCTAAACCACTGAGGTGGAGGCAAGATGGCAGACTGTAGCCAGCTTTCTACAGAGGCTCCCGTCCAGAAGGAGACTTAAAGGACAGAAGTTTAGCAAGTAAGCCAATGGGTTGGAGCTGAACCAAGAGAGAAGATTGAAGAATGAACATCATCCTTGCTGAGCCGAGCTGTGACCCTAAAAATACAATCAAAAGGTACAAAATCCACGACCAAGAGGATGGAAGTCCCCTCCCCCACAAGAAGGGCTTGCAGTTTACTCCATACAAACAAGTGAGCAGAGTTCAAACATCCTCCCACACCATCCCACAGGAAGAACCCCTAAAAACTTGACGTCTTACCCCTACTGGCATCCATGGCACCCTCTTGCCAGGCATAAAACTGTAAAACTGTATAAAACTGTATATATTCTCTATCTGCAACTCTGAACTCCCACAATGCCCCCCGCGAACTCTCACGCCAAGGTCTGGAGGTCTATCACTCATGGAGTCCAGATTCTTGGGCATTTCCTTGAGAGGAGTGGAGGGGGAAAGGGCTGATGCTGGTCGGTGCTGACTCTGTGGCACAGGAGCGAGCAGAGAATGGACAGCTGAGAGGGAACCATACAAGAGCTGCAGTATCTTGAGTTGCAAAGCGGCAGTCGCAGCAGTAGGAAAGGCTCACATCCCTGAGGCCATTCCAGATAGACATGCCCTGTATCTCTGGACAACCAGAGGTTCCAGGCATTTTCTCTGGTGGCAGCCAATGGTGGAGCAGACTTGGGAAGTTCTGTGAGTAAAGAGAAGCCCTAATACTCACAGCTCACAGACTTATAGGGAGAGGATGAACCAGTAGACTGTTTCTGAAAATAATAGCACCTAGCCATCAGGGGAATATAGCTGAGATAAAGGCAGTGGGCAGGCAGAGGCTGGAATTTACACCTGAGTGTAAACTCTAATTGCTTGTTGCCCAGGGCTGAGTTTTTTTTTTTTTTTTTTTATCAGCTCTAGCAGTGTCTGACCTGCAGAAGAATTTAGCTAGGCCAGAAAAAAATTCTGTGAGGTTGCTTTGTCCTGTTCTGCCAATGACATCAACCAGGTATGGGGCTGGAAATGAGTGAACTACCCCATCCTATATTAAACACCCAAGGTCCCCCTGCCAGACTCAGATCTCCTTGTGAATCAGGCAGTCATAAACCCCAGGAGCAATTGCTCACTGGTGTGAACTGGGTCATAGCCCTGTGAGATTACCAGTGACTGGGTGAAAGGTTGGGAAGGAGGCATTAGTTCCCAGACTAATTCATTTCCTGGGTGGGTCCTTCTGCTTTCATAGAGCACTGGACTGAGTCATATCTGAGCTGCGAGAAGACCCCTCCCATCTAGTTGCTTGAGACTTTTTGAACTCTCCCACCTGAGACCAGTGCTGACTGGGACAACTGATTTGGACCCCTTGAACTGGGCAAATCACCCAAGTACTATCCAAAGTGGCACCTTGAGTGTATGGTTGAGGAAAGGTTTGATTTTCGTTGTCCAATTGTTTGTAGGGGGCAGGGTGACTTAGTTGCTGGTATTTCTCCATAGCTGAGACTTCAACCAAGAGTAATTGATTCACTAGGATGAACAGAGACCAGCTGAAAATAAGACAGAGACACTTAACCCCACCCCACCAAGCAGGTCCCCAGTCTCTCAGGCCTTAACACCTTACAGGTCCTTGACAAATCTCAAGGGGAAAAGCCAAAAGGGGTAAAATAATCATGGGGCAGAATCAGCAGAAAAACTCCGGTAATATGAATAACCAGAGTAGATCAACTCCCCCAAGAAAGGATGTGGCAGATGCAACTGAAGATGCCCTTCATAAACAGATGGCGAAGATGTCAGAAATCGAATTCAGAATTTGGATTGAAATAGGATTAAAAAAATAGAGGCAAAGATAGAATTAGAAATTCAAGGAGCATTCCAAAAGTTTACTCAAGAATTCAACAAATTCAAAGACAAAACCACCAAAGATTTTGAAACATTGAGGCAAGAGATTGCAGCCTTCAAAGATCTGAAAAATACAGTAGAATCCCTTGGTAGTAGAATGCACCAGGCAGAAAAAAGGATCTCAGACATTGAAGACAAAGCTTTTGAACATGCCCAAGCATCCAAATAGAAACGGAAATGGAATGTAAAAACAGATCATCCTCTCAGAGAGCTCTGGGATAACTCGAAGAAAGCTAATATATACATTATAGGAATCCTTGAAGTTGATTAAGTTGCTTCACAAAACACAGAGGCTCTTCTTCAAGAAATTATGAAAGAAAATTTTCCAGATATGCCAAGAGATCCTGAAATCCAGATAACAAACAGCTTTAAAAGCCCAGCACAACTCAAGGTGAATAAGACATCCCCCAGACAAATCATAATTAAAATCACTAAAGTTAATACTAAAGAGAAAATCCTAAAAGCAGCTAGACATAAGAAAACCATAACCTACAAGGGGAAGAATATTAGAAAGACTGCAGATCTCTCTGCCAAAAACTTTCAGGCTAGAAGAGGGTGGTCATCAACATTTAATCTCCTAAAACAAAATAACTTTCAGCCCAGGATCCTGTATCCACGTAAACTGAGTTTCATGTATGATGGAGAAATTAAATACTTTAATGACATTCACATATTGAAGAAATTTGCCATAACTAAACCAGCGCTTCAGGATATTCTCAGACCTATCATCCATAATGACCAGTGTAATCCTTCACCATAAAAGTAAACTCACTCAGAAATTTTTGATCAACTTCTAACTTCCACAGTGGCAAAAGAATTAAAAATGTCCACTGGACTTTCAACAACTCGATACCCAAAATTATACCAGGCTTATCAATAATTTCAACAAATGTGAATGATTTAAATTGTCCTCTAAAGAGGCACAGGTTGGCTGATTGGATACAGAAACACAGACCAGACATCAACTGTATACAAGAATATCATTGTACCTTAAAAGATAAATATAGACTCAGAGTGAAGGGAAGGTCATCTATATTCCAGGCTAATGGAAAGCAGAAAAAAGCAGGTGTTGCAATTTTATTCACAGATACAATAGGTTTTAAACGAACAAAAGTAAGCAAAGACAAGAATAGTCACTTTATATTTGTTAAGTGTAATACACAACATGATGAGATCTCAATAATCAGTATTTATGCACCCAACCAGAATCACCTCAATTTATAAAAGACTCTCTAATAGGTATGAGCTACTTGATCTCTCCCAGTTCCATCATAGTCAGAGATTTTAACAATCCTTTAGCAGTGTGGGACAGATAATCCAATAAGAAGCTTAGCAAAGAAATTTTAGATTTAAATTTAACTATTCAACTTTTTGATTTAAGAGACATCTACAGAACATTTCATCCTAACAAAACTGAATACATATTTGCCTCATCAGTCCATGGAAAATTTTCCAAAATCAATCACATCTTAGGTCACAAGTCTAACCTCAGCAAATTTAAAGGAATAGAAATTATTCCATGCATCTTCTTGGACCATCATGGAATAAAAGTTGAAGTCAGTAACAATAGGAATCTGCAGACTCATACAAAAACATTGAAGCTAAATAACATTATGCTGAAAGACGGATGGGTCAGAAATGAGATCAAGAAGGAAATTACCAAATTTTTAGAAAAAAATGACAATGAAGACATGAGTTATCAGAACCTTTGGGATACTGCAAAGGCAGTCCTAAGAGTGAAATGTATAGCATTGCAAGCCTTTCTCAAGAAAACAGAAAGAGAGGAAGTTAACAACTTAATGGAGCATCTCAAGGAGCTGGAAAAGGAAGAACATTCCAATTCCAAATCTAGAAAAAGAAAAGAAGTAACCAAAATTAAAACAGAATGAAATGAAATTGAAAACAAAAGGATTATACAACAGATCAATAAATCAAAAAATTGGGTTTTTGAATAACTCAATAAAATAGATAAACCTTTGGCCAACCTAACCAAGAAATAGAGTAGAATCTCTAATCTCATCAATCAGAAATTGTAAAGATAAAATAACAACAGACTGTTTAGAAATTCAAACAATCATTAATGAATATTACAAGAAACTTTATTCCCAGAAATATGACAATCTGAAGGAAATCGACCAATACTTGGAAGCATGCCATCTCCCAGGACTTAGCCAGATGAAGTGGAAATGTTGAACAGGCCTATATAAAGTTCTGAAATGGCATCAACTATACAAAATCTCCCTAAAAAGTAAATCCCAGAACCAGATAGCTTTACGTCAGAATTCTACCAAACCTTTAAAGAGGAACTAATACCTACATTACTCAACTTTTTCTAAAATGTAGAGAAAGACAGAATACTACCCAACACATTCTATGAAGCAAACATCACCTTGATACCCAAACCAGGAAAAGACCCAACAAGAAAAGAAAATTATAGACCAATATCACTAATGAATATTGATGCAAAAATATTTAACAAATCCTAACAAACAGAATCCAGCAATACATCAAACAAATTATACACCACTACCAAGTGGGTTTTATCCCAGGATCTCAAGGATAGTTCAACATATGGTAAATCTATGAATATAATTCAACACATAAAAAAATTAAAAAACAAAGACTATATGATTCCCTCAATTGATGCAGAAAAAGCTTTTGATAATATCCACCATCAATTCATGATCAGAAAAATTAAGAAAATTGGTATAGAAGGGACATTTCTTAAACTGATAGAGGTGATCTATAGCAAACCTACAGCCAATATTGTATTGGATGGAGTCAAACTGAAATCATTTCCACTCAGATCAGGAGCCAGGCAAGGTTGCCCATTGTCTCCATTGCTCTTTAACATTGTAATGGAAGTTTTAGTCATCATAATTAAGGAAGAAAAAGTGATCAAGGGTATCCATTTAGGGTCAGAAGAGATTAAACTTTCACTCTTCGCAGATGATATGATTGTATATCTGGAAGATACCAGGAATTCTAATATTAAACTCTTAGAAGTGATGAAGGAATACAGTAGCATCTCAGGTTACAAAATCAACACCCATAAATTGGTAGCTGTTATATATACCAACAGCAACCAAGCTGAAGAAAACAGTCAAGGACTCTATTCCATTGACAGTAGTATCAAAGAAGATGAAATATTTGGGAGTTTACCTAACAAAGGAGGTGAAAGATCTCTATAAAGAGAACTATGAAACTCTAAGGAAAGAAATATTTGAAAATATTAACAAATGAAAAAACATGCCATGCTCATGGCTGGCAAGAATTAACATTGTTAAAATGTCCATACTACCCAAAGCAATATATAATTTTAATGCAATTCCTATTAAAGCTCCACTGTCATACTTTAAGGATCTTGAAAAAATAATACTTCATTTTACATGGAATCAGTAAATACATCGAATAGCCAAGACATTACTCAGAAATAAAAACAAAGCAGGAGGAATCACTTTACCAGACCTCAGACTATACTATAAATTGATAGTGATCAAAACAGCATGGTACTGGCACAAAAACAGAGAGGTAGATGTATGGAACAGAATAGAGAACCAAGAGATGAACCCAGCTACTTAACGTTCCCTGATCTTTGACAAGCCAATTAAAAACACTGAGTGGGTAAAAGATTCCCTATTTAACAAATGGTGCTGGGCAAACTGGCTGCTGACCTGTAGAAGACTGAAACTAGATCCACACCTTTCACCATTAAGATAGACTCGCTCTGGATTAGAGATTTAAACTTAAGACATGAAACTATAAAAATACTAGAAGAAAGTATAGGGAAAACACTTGAAGAAATCAGCCTGGGTGAACATTTTATGAGGAGGACCCCTCGGGTAATTGAAGCAACCTCAACAATACACTATTGGGACCTGATCAAACTAAAAAGCTTCTACACAACCAAGAACACAATAAGAAAAGCAAATAGACAGCCCTCAGAATGGGAGAAGATATTTGCAGGTTATGTCTCTGACAAAGGTTTAATAACCAGAATCCATAGAGAACTCAAACATATTAGCAAGAAAAACACAAGTGATCCCATCTCAGGGTGGGCAAGGGACTTTAAAATAAATTTCTCTGAAAAAGATAGTCATATGGCCTACAGATATATGAAAAAATGCTCATTATCCATAATCATCAGAGAAATGCAAATCAAAACTACTTTGTGATATCACCTAACACCAGTAAGATTAGCCCATATCACAAAATCCCCAAACCAGAGATGTTGGCATGGATGTGGAGAAAAGGGAACACTTATACAGTGCTTGTGGGAATGCAAACTAATTCATTCTTTTTGGAAAGACATCTGGGGAACACTTAGAAAAATACAAATAGACATGCCATTTGATCCTACAATTCCTTTATTAGGTATATATCCAGAAGACCAAAAATCACATTACAACAAAGATATTTGTATCAAGATGTTTATTGCAGCCCAATTCATAATTGATAGGTCATGGAAGAAGCCCAAGTGCCCATCAACCCAATAAATTGTGGTATATGTCACTATGGAATATTATGCAACCCTAAATAAAGATGGAGACTATACCTCCTTCATGTTTACATGGATGGAGCTGGAACATGTTCTTCTTAGCAAAGAATCTCAAGAATGGAAGAAAAAGTATCCAAAGTACACAGCCCTATTTTGAAACTAATTTATACCTTTCATATGAAAGCTATAACCTAATTATAACCTTAGAATATGGAGGGGGGAGGGAAAAGAGAGGAGGGTGGGTGGGTGGAGGGAGGATGATTGGTGGGATCACCTCTATGTTTTATCTTACAAGGATACAAGTGAATCTTTCTAAATGCAAAGTATGAATGTCTTAACTCAATAACTAAGAAAATGACATGAAAGCTACATTAACCAGTTTGGTGAGAGTATTACAAATTGTAGATGAAAACACCACACTGTACCCTGTGATTGCATTAATGTACACAGCTACTATTTAATAAATAAAAAAAAACTCTAAAACACTGCCAGACAATTATCTTTTAAATTCCTTCATCCCAATTTCTCTATCTTTATCTGTTTCTCAGATTACATTTATATTGGATCTTCTTACTCTATCAGTTGTAAGCCTTCTTATTTTTTTTCATATTTCCATCACTTTTCTCTGTACTGTACTCTCTTATAATTTTCATATTTACCTTGGATCTTTCTTATTGTTGGTGTGCCTACTCAATTATTACACTAGTTCATTGAATTTATAACTTTATGAATACATATACATATGAATATACATACCTATGAAGTTCTATCTGGTTCTTCAAATTTGCCTGGTCTTATTTTAAAGTCACCTAATCCTTTGTTGCAGTTTGAATGTCTCATTTAATTTAAACAAATAAGTATATTATTTTTCAATGTATATTAACTTCAATAGATACAGTTTTTCTAAATGTGCCTTAAATGATTTATTTTAACCTAAATTTTATTTCTAAAAATAAAAAACTCCAGTTAAAATTCTTGCTCCAATCCATTCTTCCTCTACAAATTTAATTTTCCCCATCTTTTCTATGCTCTCAGGATTTTGTTTACTTTCTTATCAGTTCAGTGCTTGCTTAAGCAGCACATATAATTTCTTATCAGTTCAGTAATGTATTTACAAATACATTTTATATCTTTTTCAGAAATTTTACATTTCCTGCATCACTGGTATTCTCTATACATGTCATATTGATGAAAATCGAGGACTTATACAAAGTATTGCCGGGCGCAGTGGCTCACGCCTGTAATTCCAGCACTGTGGGAGGCTGAAGAGGGAGAATCCCTGAAGCTTAGGAGTTCCAGACTCCCCTCAGCAAAAGTGAGACCCTGACTCATGAAAAAAATGGAAAAACCTAGCCGGGTGCAGCAGGGAGCGCCTGTAATCCCAGCGGCTTCCAGAGGCTGAGGCAGCGGGATGCCCACAAGCCAGGAGTCAGAGGTTGCAGTGAACTACCAAGCCACTGCACTCTGCTCAGGGGCACAGGGTGGGACTCTGTCTCGACAAAAAAAAAAAAAAAAAGAAAAGAAAGAAAGAAAAGAAAAAATAAGCAACGAAATAAAATTAAAAAACCAATAAATAAATAGATAAAATAAAAAACCAAAAAAAAAAAAAACACAAAGCATTTAAAAATTCTGTATTTTCATGTTCCTAAACCCAAGTTGGTCAGGAGATATATTTAATTATATCATGGAACTGCATTACCTGCATTACTAACATTTTATTAGGACTTTTGTATCTGTTTTTGTAAATTATATTGGTCTATCAATTTCTTCTTTGCATTATTTTTGCCTTTTATCCGTGTTATACAGTTTCATAAATGTGTTGCAAAATGTTCCTCCTTATCACTTATATTATTTAGAATTGTATTCAGAAGATTAGACTTGTATTTTCTTTTTAATTTGGTAGATCTAGAGAGTTTTCTTTGGGTGATTTTTGATGATTTCCTCAAGGATTCATTTACTTCCTATTTTTTCGTGAAATAATTTCAAAACATATAATATTTTATACAATTGTACATTTTATGCTTATTTTCAAATGTATTGGTGAGAACTTCCCATAGTATTATTTCATTATTTTAATCATTTACACCTATCCATATTTATGTTTCTAAATTATTTTTACAATGGTCTTTAGTGACTCCTCTCTGTTTTGTCTTAATCAATATGTCAAAATATTTGTCTATTTTATTACTACTTTCAAATATTCAGCATTGTTTTGTTGATCATATTATTTCTTTTTTATTTTTAACACTTTATGAACGTCTTTTCTTACTTTTGCTCCTTCAGTCCTTTATCTTTCTTTCAGTTTATTTCAATGCAGCATTTCTAATATCCTGAATTAGGGGATTAATCCACTTATTTTAATACTTGCTTTCTGTTGCATGCATTTAAGGATGGCCAGTCCCTTTAAATATCATTTTAATTTCTACAAATTTTGATATGAAATATTTTTACTGTTTTAAAATCACATTTTTAAAATTTCTTGTGTTATATCTCTTTTGACTCATGAATTACCATACTTAGAATTTAAGTGAATTATAGTCATAAAATATATTTGTTGTTTGTTGAGACTTGACCTATAACCTAATTATAATCAGTATTTATATAAGTTCCATGTGAGTTTGAAAAGAATGTGTATTTCCTAAATATTGGATACAGGATTCTGTGCATATCCATTACATCAAATTGTTTAAGTAGTTGTAAAATTTGGTAGTTATTTAGAATTTTTTAAAATACTTGATAATTCAATTACTGAGAGAATGTTACAGTATTTTTTGATGACAAGGAGTTTGTCCATTTCTCTTTGTACTACTGTCAAACAATTTAAAATATGTGTTATTGGAAGCTATCTGTTTATTTCTATTAATCAATCTGGAGTTATGGCCTTGAACACACATAAGTTCAGGACTATTATGACTTTGAGCATAATCTACCTATTTGTCTTCATGAAATATTGTTCTTTAATAATGGTTTTTCCCATGAAGTCTATATTGTTAGGGCTTGGCTCCTGTACTCAGTGGTTAGTGCGCTGGCCACATACATTGGGGCTGGCAGGTTCAAAGCTGGCCAAGACCTCCTAAACAACAGTGACAACTGCAACAAAAAATAGCCAGGCATTGTGGAGGGCACCTGTAGTCCCAGCTTCTTGGGAGGCTGAGGCAAGAGAATCGCTTAAGCCCAAGAGTTTGAGGTGTCTGTGAGCTGTGACACCACACACTCTACTGAAGGAGACATACTGAGACTCTGTCTCAAAAAAAAAAAAAAGACTATATTGTTTGGTATTAATAGCTATATATTAGTGAATGTCTGATACATATTTTTTATTATTTTAATTTTTCTACATTTCTAAGTTTTATATGTGTTATTTATATACTATGTATAACTCAATATTGTTTCTTTATTCACCTGATTATATATCTTATATCTATCTATGTAAATCCATTTATACGTATTTATTAAGACATATTTTAATTTTTTCCAATCTAATTTTACCCTTTTTATTTTTCATATTATTTTTACTGTTCTCTTCTTCCATGCTTCCTATTGGATTGATAAAGTTTCATTGAGTCCCTTTCTCTTTCTCACTTAATTTATAACAATTTAATAAATTTATGAATATTTTGTGATTAATTTTAAGTTTATAACATTCATAATTAGACTTCAAAATTTTAAAGTTAATCAATACCTTTAAATGTCTCCAAAATAATACATTCCCTTTGGAACTATGTAATTCTGATAAGACCTCTTTTTTCTTTTACCCATTCCAATATCTTTTTGCTTGTGAAATTATTAGATATGTTATAATTTCTGATTCTATCCTCCATATATCTCTAAGTTCTTTCATGTTTTCCATAATTTTACTTCTCTAAAATGTATTCTGTGTCATTGCTTATTATCTTTCTTCTGACTTAATAATTCTGTATTCAGCTTTACTGAGTTTGCTATTTAGGTTCTCCACTGAGTTTCATTTTTTTTTAACATTCTATGTAGTATTTTATTTAGTAAAGTTAACTAATACATTTTCATCATGTTTTCTTCTTTCCCTGTGGTTTCTATTATTTTTTTAGCGATTAAAAAATATTAATTTTACAGTTTCTGTCAAATTGCCCTATTATCTCATGTTCTATGTATACCATCCCATTTGCTGTAATTGTTGAATTTCACTTAAAATATATTATTATTGTGTGTCTTTTGTAATTTCTTGGTTATTATTTTTAGCTAATTTTCATCAGATTTTTTTTTTTCTTGAGGCTGGGGATATGTTTGTCTCTATGGGTATATCTGGATTGTGATTTATATCTTCAAAAATTTTTTTTTTGTTTTCTAACTTTGTAGAAATAGGAAATTCAAACTTTAATCATATGTGTAGTTGTTTTTGGTTTCAGTTTCTCAGAGTATAGTACATCTTTCTACCAAGAGTCGTTCTTAGGTAAGACAAATATTTTTTAACTTTCCTAGGAACAGTAGAAAGAAGTTTTCTAGTCACCCTTAGAATACCATTCTTCAAAATTCAGTTTTATTTAGAGGTTTCAGGCTTAATTTCTCATTTCTCAGTGTTAAGCCTTAATTTTCTGTCCATGAATGATGAACACACCCAAGACTTCAATGATAGAGCTTTTTACATTGACTACTCAATCTAATGTTCTCTCCTTATTCCACTACAGCAAGTTTATGAAACTGCCTTCTTATTTTAATTTTTCTCTTGGCTTTTACCATCTGATGGTTCTCATTTACTCCTTTTGGCCTTAGCTACATATTTCAGTACATATTTCAGTGGATATTTTTATTCATTTTGCTCTATCTAAATGTCTAGATATTTGTTCCTGAGATTTCATTTTCTAAGTGTGCTATGCTAGAACCATAAGCCAAAAAGGAAGCTTTAAAGACAAATGTTTTATGGCCAAAAACACATTTAAAAGTGTTCAACCTTATCAGTCATCAGGGAAATGCAAGTCAACACTACAATGAAATACCACTACATGCCACCTGAAAAGGTTAAAATGAATAAGACAAAAAATACCAAATGTTGACAAGGATGTGAATAACTGACAAACTAATATAAAAATACTCCTTGACTTATTATAGAGTTATATCCTGATTAATCCATAGTGAGTTGAAAATATTGGAAGTAAAAAATGAATTTGAGACATTTAGCCTACTGAACATCATAGCTTACCCTAATGTACTTTAAACATGATAAAATACTTACATTAGCCTATAGTTGGGCAAAATAATTTAACACAAAGCAAATTTTATAATAAAGTATTAAATATATCATGTAATGTATTGAATACTCTACTGAAAATGAAAAACAGAATGGTTGTATGGCTACTCAAAGCAGGATTCCTACTAAATACATGTCACTTTTGCACCATCAAAGAGTGGAAAAATAGTAAGTCAAACCATTATAAATCAGGGACCATCAATCTATACTACTGTTCTTAAGAAATTATGTTCATATAGTCAAGCACTTTGGAAAAATTTTTGGAAATATCTCCTAAGGTGTATACAAGCATACACTATGATTGAAGAATTCCACTCTAAGACATATCCAACAGAAATGCTCACCAGAAAGCATGTACCAATATTTATTTATCTATTGTATTGTTAAGGGAAATTTGTGTAAGTTCTAGTTTCAGGGTATTATGAATTATCTGCTATAGACAAATTCTGGGACTCTTGAGAGTCATTTAATTTGAAACTCTGATTTTAAAGTTGTAGCCCTCCAAGCCTATAGAAGTTAAATGATTTACCAGAGTCAGTTAGTGACAGCTTTGGAGATAATCCAGACTCATTGATTTCTTACTCATTGCTCTTTCAAATAGAATATGTCTTTATTTGAGCATTATTGAAATACAATTAATTGAATAGTAAAAATTGTATATATTTAAGCTGTAAGATATAATGCTTTTCTATGTGAGTACATTGTGAAATGATTACCATAATCAAGTTAATACATCCTACATAGTAACCTTTAGGTACCATTTTGTGTATGCATGTGGTGGAAACGTTTCAGATCTACTCTGTCAGAAAATTTCAAGTACAGGTTGACTATCTCCAATCCCAAAACCTCAAATCTGAAATAACACAAAATCTGAAACTTTTTAGACCTGAACCTGATACTATCAGTGGAAGATTTTACCCCTGACTTCCTATGACAAGTCACTGACAAAATCCAGTTGAAACTTTGTTTTATTCAAAAAATTATTTAAAATATTGGATAAAATTACCTTTGGATTATGTGTACATATCTTGGGTCCCACCACAAGGTATCTCCTTATGTATATGCACATATTCAAAATAAAAATAAAAACTCAAAATCCAGAACTCTTCTAGTCCCAAGTCTCTCAGATACAGGATTCTCAACCTGCATGTAATATAGTATTATTAACTATAGTTATCATGTTGACATTAAATCTTCAAAACTTATTAATCTTATGCCAAAATTTTGTACCCTTTGACCAAAATCACTCCACTTCAAAGATATATCTTTTAATATTATTTAAGCCTCATAATCTGTATAGACATATTATGAATGTGAAATACAGAGCAAGCATATATTTGTGCCTTGTTGGATTAATAAAATAAAGGGAAAAATTTATGTTCTTGGAGTTGTTCATATTTAATAATTTTCACTACCAAATGTCAACAAATGTTTTCTATTATTGGAGTTAAAGAGAATCCCTGAAAATAAGCTTCACCTTTGTGCCCAAATTCTTTTTTTTTTTAATTGAATGGTAACTATGTACATTAATGCACTTCTGAGTTACAGTGTGGGGTTTTCACAAACATTCCGAAACACTTCCATCAAACTGGTTAACATAGCCTTCGTGTCATTTTCTTAGTTATTATTTTAAAACGTTCACATTCTGCTCTTAGAAAGATTCACTTGTGCCCTTGTAAAATAAACCTCAGAAGTGATCCCTCCAATCCCCCTCCCTCCACCCATTCCCCCAACCCCTCTCCACACCCCTATTATGAAACTAATTTATACCATTTATATGTAAGCTATAACCTAATAACAGCCTAAGAATGTGCCCAAATTCTTGATACAATTAAAAGATGGGAAACAAGTAAATGAGAGGAAACTCAAAATATAGCTCTTATTACTGATTACACTGACTTTGGAGAATGTGGCTTATGTACATTATTTGCCTTTGCTACAGCAATATACCTTTTTACATTTAGGGCCTGCAGTAATGGAGCACAAAGTTAACTCTTTGCAAGTAGACTTGCTTCCCAAGGAAGAAAATAATAGGAATTATTATTATTATCTAACCAGAATGAATATAGGTCCTTTAAGGGCTCATGATTTGTACTGCCAATTCTATAATATACTGATTTTTATTAATAATGTGGATTATTCATATCATAGATTAGATTCTGGCATATGAGAGAAGGTTCAATAATAGAAAAATCATTTTTGTTTTAAGGTTTTCCAGGATACCAACAAGTTTATACCAGTTTATCAGAGTCCATGACCTGTGACTCTCAGCAATGAAGAGGAATCAATGGGGAGATATCTCCCACAGTGATTAGTTTTGAAACTATGTATTGACTACATCTGGAAGAGAATGTCCAATGTGCTATATCATTTATTGTCTCCAGAAATATCATCAGAGACAATTGTAAACTCTAGTAATGTCTATGCATTTGAAATGGTGATAGCCCAATTACCAAGTTTTATTGTAAGTCTATGCCACATTTTGTAGATTTTAGACTTTTTACTTTCCATTTTAGCTTAAAGTCCCACATGTCTGACACTCCAATGCTACACTGAAGGCAGGCTCAGACTAGTAAAGTAACCTTCGGTATCTCCTAAGAATAAGCATTTTCAGTCCTATGATAGAGTGGCTTTTTCTACTACCTTCTGTTATGGAAGTATCTAGTCATATGAAATATTTCTCTTAGAGAAGGGCTCACTCTTATCCCAACATTACTTCTTCTGAACAATCACTGTCTGTAGATTTCTATACTGGAGCCAATATTGATGCTCCTGAGGCTTATCCACAAAGAAACCTCTTATTGACTAATAAACTTTTCCCGTTCTCCTTAAGTGGATGCTTTTCCTCTGCCTTTGAGTCTTCCAAGACTTTAGTACATTTATGTCTCCTATTTCCTTCCTTTTGCTTAAGTGGTAGAAAATGACTCAGTTTTATTTCCCTCCATTCTGCCTCTATGCCTTTCAGAAAGACTCAGTTTAACCTGCTGTTTAAGTTATTCCAGTTTCTTCTCTGACATATGTAGGACTAGTATTCTTTACTGATTTTGGGCGTGTTCATTCCTTTTCTTTTCTATGTGATTTCTGGCACAGACATTTGTTTTGCTAACATATTCCTTTAATTTCACCTTGTGGGGTCTCGCATAGTGTGAGATATGAAGTTGGGCCTGTCAAAACTATCTAATCTTCAGACAAATCATTCCAACTTCACCTTCTAGAGTTGGATAATGGTACCCAAGAGATATTCTCTCATCTATCATTATACTATCTCACTACTCCTTAACATGTCTCATTTTTTATATACATTTCTTCTGAGTCTTAATTCATTAAATTACTCATACTTTTTTCCCTTAGGATACAGGTTATAACTAAATCTCCACCTCAAATAAGTGTGCCGCCTTGAAGTTTTCCTAGTAATACTTTCATACTATTTTAAACTGATCTTTTTTATGTTTCTCCCATCAAATCTATCTCTCTAGATTTTCTGTAATCACTTATTGCAGCTGTCCCTAAAGTTGCTTTTCCCAGTTGTTCTTTTTTCTCTCCCTAGATTCTTTATCTGTACTCTTTCAATGGATCCTGGCTCACTACTGGGGACTTGTACTTGATTGTTGTCTGAGAACATTCATCTTTTTCTTTGTTAGATTTTATTGGGCTCTAGTCACTCTTTCTCATCTGGTTAAAACTTAGATACTTTCTACTATAGTGATGTTCTTTTCAAAGAGCTTGGAGCAATTTTCATTTCCCTTTTATATTGTTCTACTCTGGCCTTTGAGACCTTAATTTTCCTTTCACAAAAATAAAGTCTACTATGCCCTAAGCACTTTATCTGTCTTCTAAGTAAATCTCTTAATTCTATTAATTCTTCTATTACTCTTATTTTGATATTAAAATGGAGGCATACTTTTCAAGTCACTCCAGAGTCTTCTTGATTCCAACTTCTTGATTCCCCCATCTTGATTTCTAATGTCTATGGACAAAAACCTAGGAGTGGGCTTTTTTAGTTTCCTTCATACTTTTATATTTTTGTTTCATTAACTTGTTTCTCTACTTCAGCTTAATATTCTCTTTATAAGCCTTTTGGTGGCTTACTAATAAAAGGTACCATCTTTCTCTAAATAAAATCATAAATTATTATAATCTAAAGTCATAATCCAAATGTAAGTAGGAGACTTAAGACTTTTTGGTGGGAAGATAGCAATTGAGTCTACAGGTTAAATACATAATTCCAAGCTGCCACTACCACATTTTCCTTCATAACCTCAAATACAAAAACTCATTTGGAGAAAACAATGTGTCCCTCTAGCCTTTATGAATTTGTTACTAACACTTTAAAGTTAGAACAAAGCACACTAATACTATGAAACACAATTGCATTTTAAGCACTTGCTTACCGACTTAGTTAAGAAAAACAAACAGAAGCCAATAATCTTTCTCTAAAAGCCTGATATCTGGAAAGACTCCTAGAATTTTAATTTTAGTTCAGTTGCCCTTACTTCCCGAGGCCCCTATAATACTCACATATCTGCTAAAGACCACAGGAGGCCCCAAACATATGCCTCAGGCAGTGTTGATACACTACAAAGTCAAAAAGGCATGGATTGTACTGTCAAGTTTGAATCATTTGACCAAAACCATCTGTGATATACCATACCAGATTAAGGCCCCTTTGGCCTTCTTCTTTGCTCAGGCCTGTGGGTTGGCCTCACTATGCTGCCAACTGCAGTTTGCTGAGGAGCTCATTTTTCCTTAAGGTGAAAAATACTCATTCACTTTTCACTTGATGCAGCCATTTCTATATTTAAAAAAAAAAACTAATTTCTTTCCAGATGAATCTGCCTAAGCTATAGTGACCCATGATATTAGATATGTATTATTGCATAAAAATTACTTTTGAATGAGTGGCTCAAAGTAGATCCATTCATTGTATCAAAGTTTCTGCTTGGCAGGAATCTACCATGGCTTGACCAAGTAATTTGTCTTGGCATATCCAAGATGATGCAATAAAAGTGCTGAATGTAGCTGTCCTCTCATATGAAGGCTCAATTTGAGAAGAATCCACTTCTAAGTTCACTCTTTGGTTGTTGGCAGCATTCAGATTTTTGCCAACTCCTGGACTCAGGATTTTGGTTACTCTCTGGCTATTGGATGGCGATTGCCCTCAGTTTCTCATCATGTGGACCTCTCCAACATGGTGGCTTCCTTTACTTTTTTTTTTTAATTATTATTATTTTATTAAATGATAGCTGTGTACATTAATGCAAACATGGGGTACAGTGTAGTGTCTTCACACAGATTTTGACATACTTTCATCAAGCTGGTTCACATAAATTTCATGTTATTTGCAT
>CAUYTI010160602.1:0-16719 GCA_963575145.1 Galago senegalensis | reverse complement strand
CCGCCTCCCAAGTAGCTGGGACCACAGGTGCCCACCACAATGCCCGGCTATTTTTTGGTTGCAGCCGTCATTGTTGTTTGGCGGGTCCGGGCTGGGGATTCGAACCCGCCACCTTAGGTGTACGTGGCTGGCGCCTTAGCCAGTTGAGCTATAGGCGCTGAGCCGGTTTTATGTTTTTGAGGTATGTCCCTTCTATGCATGAAAGGTTTTTATGAGGAAGAGGTATTGAATTTTATCAAAAGTTTTTTCTGCATCTATTGAGATGATGATATAGCTTTTGTTTTTTATTCCATTTCCATGGTTAATCACATTTGTTGATTTTTGTATGTTGAATTGTTCTTGCATCCCTGTGATGAATCCCACTAGTTTGTGGTGGATTACTTTTTGATATGTTGTTGAATTTAGTTTGCTAGTATTTTGTTGAATATTTTTATATCTATGTTAATAAGGGATACTGGTCTATAGTTTTCCCTTTTGGTTTTATCCTTTCCTGACTTTGGCATCAGGGTGATACTGGCTTCATAGAATAAATATGGGATTTCTCCTGATTTCCTCCTTCTTGATATTATGGAAGAGTTTTAGTAAGTACAGGTACCAGTTCTTTGTAGGTCTGGTAGAATTATCCTGTGAATCCTTCTGGCCCTGGGCTTTTTTTCTTTTGGGGAAGTTTTTTTTTATTACTGATTCAATCTCACTACTCATTATTGATCTAGACAGAATTTCTTTTTTTTGTAACTTAATTTTTATTAACAGAATTTCTAATTCTTCTTGATTCATGCTTGGACTGTTGTGTGTTTTCATAAATGTATTCATTTCCTCTAGATTTTCTAATACCCAATTCCTAGATGATTCAATTTTAGTGTATCATTTTAAATAACAAACTGTCAAAGGACCTTAAATTGTATCCCCAGCATTGACATCTCTACTGAACTTCTGACTTAATAGTACATATCCAACTCCTACATAATATCTCTGCTTGGGTGCACAATGAGCATCACAAATCTACTATATGTAAAAGACTTTTTTATTATATTACCATTCATCTAATTACACAAGCTTAAAGCCTCAGAATAATCCTTGATTTCTCCTTTTTCCTCAACTCCTTGCATTCAATCATAGGCAAATCCTCCCAAGTCTGCTTCTAAAATAGTTTTTGAATATGTCCACTCCCTCCTATTTCTTCCACCACTACCCTAATCATCATCTGTCTAGATATTTGTAATGCCCTGTTAAGTTACCTTTCTACTCCCTTTCCCCATGGTCTCACTTACCCACAGTAGCCAGAGTGATATTCTAAAAATGTAATGTTCATTATATCATTACCATTACTAAAATCCTGCAGTGGCTTGCCATTTTACTTGGAATAAAATTCAAATTGTTTACCCAGACTTATGAACAAACCCCTACATGAACTGGATACTCTGCTTCTCCAACATCAGTTCCCATCACTGTCTCCTTAGCTCATTATGCTCAGGTCACACTGGCCCAGTCAAGTTGACATGTAATATTAACCATCAAAAAACGTAAAAGTATGCATAGAGTGGAATAAAAGGGTTGTATTATTCAATAATTGTGCTGAGGAAACTAGATAAATACTTATGAAAAGATAATTTAGATTATTATCTTACTTGCCACACTGAAATACATTCTAAATGTTTTAAAGCTATTAACACATAACCTAGAATTGTGGTATTAGCACAAGAATGAATAGAAGTATTAGTTTGCCTGCTGAATATATCAAAAGGAAATTATCTACCAAAATGTAAGGGCTATACTTGAGAAATAGCATTTGATTAATATTTTGTATAATCAAATATATCTTTTTCTTTGATATTTTACTTACTGCTTCTATGTATGTATATTCCTAGTTTTAAAGAGAGTACACAAACGTTTCCTTATGCTGTTCTATGAGTATCCATTTTTATAATTAAAATATAAATTACAGTTAATATAGAATTAATACTAAGCTGAATTATGGATCTATAAGCATATTGGACAGTTTTTACAACCTGACCCCTTTTGCTTTAAACTTAATGCAGGACTTGGCTTTTAAAGACTTTTCTAGTAGTTCCAGGAATAATACTTTGTATCCATCCCATCATTTTATCTGCCTTATGGAATGAAAAGCTTGTAATAGAAAATGGATAAGGAAAAGAGTATAGAGTTTGGAGTTAGTCTGTTCTAGGCTCAAATTTCAGCTGCATCATTTGCTTTCTCTTTGACTTTGAGCCATTTATCTAGGCCCTCTTAATTTCATTTGTTAAATGGGAGCAAAAGTAGGATTCCCATGAAGATTAAATGAAATAAATTATATAAAGCATCTAGTACACAGAAGATAGTCAATAAATGTTAGTAGTCTTTTCTCTGTTTCCCATCTATGCCTCTGGGGTTGCAACTAGCTCAACATCCATTATTGATATATTTATCAGGTTTGAGTTGTTAAGCTTGCTCTCCAAACTGAGGTAGTTAGCTGGCTACCGCTGAGCTAAACATTGCATGATGGAAGTTGTATTTTCCACATAACATTGTATAGAATGTGCTGTTGGGACATAAGCTCAACTGAGAAACAATTCATGAAGGCAAGTTTCTATCTAGTGTATTTTTTTGTGATTTGGTCAAATTCAGTTCAGTTATCCTATGGTAACAAATAGCCTTCAAATCTCAGTAGTTTCTAGGAATAAAAGTTTCTCACTCATCTTTTACAACTTTTTTTCATTTCAACTGCAATTCTACTCTATATCCTGTCCATTCTGAGAACAAAGCTGGAGAAGCAGGTTTCTTCTGAAACATGCCAGTCTCAGGGAGGAGGGAAATATGAAATAGAAGAACCATATGCCTCATGATGGCTTTGAAAGTTTCTTTTCAGTATTGGCACATAGCACGTTCACTCACATTTCATTGGCCAAACCAAGTTATATGCCTGAGCCTGATTTCAGTGACATGATAAGTACAATCATGCTGCAGGGATGACCCAATAGTAACTTATGGGTGAGGTTGAGAACAGCAAATATTATAACAATATAATTTAGTAATTTGGTCTCTCTAATATATTGCTCTCATTTGACGTAACTGCAGAATATCTGAGGCTAAGGTAAGACAGCTGTAACTTGAGTGAAAAGGTGTTCCAGGTATAAAAATTTGTCATTCCTGGATTTTTTTAGGTCCATCACTGTAGTGTGCTACCAAAATCTGTTTGGTGCTTTAATACTTCAGACTAGGTTTTCTGCTCTGGGAAGATGCTCTCCTTCTGCTATGATGGAAGTTACGCACTCTGGCTCTTTAAAGGGTCTAGTCAAGAATTGCTTTATGTGTGAATGTGCTGTGTGTTTCATAGAACCTCAATTGGAAAAATTGCCTACTATGCTCCTCATCCAGCATCTCTTACATGTGAGTAGAAGCCTAATATAGGCTGGCATTCCAGGGGACTTGTGTGGGATGCCTGAGCTTTAGCTCCACTGCTGCTCTGCACACCCATGGAGGCGAGGGCGGGTCAGAATGTTCAGCAGAATAGATATGAAGCCAGTCTGAGAAATGTATAGATGGCAATCAACAGTTTAGTATAGACAAGATACCAATAAAGTTAAAAATCAGCTGACAATTACCCTCAAGTCATAGCTATCTAATCTGTGGTCTGTTTAAGCCCCTACCATAGAGTCCTCTGATCCGTAATTTAGTGCTCCATTATCTTTACCCTGAAAACCCTCTTCCTTGACCAAAAGACTGCCTGCTTAATTGAAAAATGACATTGTTAACCTCACTTTTTTTACTTTGCATATGCATGCACCCCAAGACCCAATATCTAGAGAATGTGGTTTGAGACAGCAACTACCTGCTTTGATACAGGCCAATACCTGTCCATATCTGGGTCTCTAGATAGAAACTTATGTGTGAATTTAGCTCACTGTTTCTTCCTTCGTTTGCCTGACCTTGCGCAGTTGGGAAAAGCCCCCACTTGAGGAATTTTCAGTTCACTGTGTTGCAGCTCCTTCCTATGTGGTAACACTTATACAAAGACCCACCTGATGTCATCAGATATATATTTTTTTCCTGCAGAAACAAACCTTGTTTGTATAGACTGTGTGTGATTTCCTTCTTTAGACGATGACTGCACGAAAGATCCACCATGTTTTCCTCTTTGGAATTCAGTGGTAGAAAAACTGGTACTCAATTCATTGCCAAGCTACAGTCTTTTTTTTTTTTTTTTGGTAGGGGCTGGGTTTGAACCTACCACCTCTGGCATATGAGGCCAGCACCCTACCCTTTTGAGCCACAGGCACTGCCCGGTAATTTTTTTTTTTAAGAGACAGAGTCTCACTTTTGTCATCCTTGGTAGAGTGCCTTGGTGTCACAGCTTACAGCAACCTCCAGCTCTTGGGCTTAGGTGATTCTTTTGCCTCAGCCTCCTGAGTAGCTGAGACTACAGGCACCCACCACAACACCCAGCTGTTTTGTTGTTGTTGTTGCAGTTTGGCTGGGGTGGGGTTTGAACCCATCACCCTTGGTATAAGGCGTCGATGCCCTACCCACTGAGCCACAGGCACTGCCCAGATTTTTTTTTTTGAGAAAGGGTCTCAAGCTGTTGCCCTGAGTAGAGTGCAGTGGCATCACAGCTCACAGCAACTTCAAACTCTTGGGCTTAATTGATTCTCTTGCCTCAGCCTCCCAAGTAGCTGGGACTATAGGCACCACAATGCCTGGCTATTTTTTTTTTGTTGTTGTTGTTGCAGTTTGGTCTGGGCCGGGTTTGAACCTGCCACCCTTGGTATATGGGGCTGGCACTCTACTTACTGAGCCATAGGTGCCATCCACCTGGTAGAACTTTTGTCTCTGTTGAGTTTAGATTTTGTTCTATTTTATTCTCTGATTGTCCAAATTTTTAAAATTTCTAACCTGTCTTCAGTGTTTTTGGAAATATTCCAAATGATGAATCCTGGAAAAATAAAAATATGAACCACAATTATAACCTAACTCAGATGAAAATGTTCCAGTTCCTACTACACATCTACAGAGAAATAGAGCATATTATGCTCAAACAGTACACTATAAAAACTCTTACCTTTCTCTCTCTCTCTCTGTTTTTTTTTTTTGAGACAGAGTCTCACTCTTTCACCCTGTATAGAATGTCCTGGTGCCATAGCTCACAGCAACCTTGAACTCTTGGGCTCAAGTGATCCTCTTGCTTCAGCCTCCCAAGTAGGTGGGACTATAGGTGCCCACCATAATGCTGGGCTAGTTTTTTTTTTTTTTTTTTTTTTTTTAGTTTTTAGTAGAGATGAGGTCTTGCTCTTACTCAGGCTGTTCTCAAATTCCTGAGCTCAGGTGATCCACCTGTCTCAACCTCCCAGAGTGCTAGGATTATAGGCATAAGCCACCATGCCTGTCCAAAACTCTTATCTCTTAAGCTCTAAACTGTAAAAATGTTCAATGTCTATGAATAACAGAGTATTATGTGTAAATGCTTTAGTGTATGGAACTCCCTAGCTAGAATGTGAACTTTTTTTTTTTTTTTGAGATGGAGCCTCAAGCTATCCCTCTGGGTAGAGTGCCATGGCCTCACAGCTCACAGCAACCTCCAACTCCTGGGCTCAAGCGAGTCTCCTGCCTCAGACTCCCAAGTAGCTGGGACCACAGGTGCCCGCCACAGCACCGGCCATTTTTTGGTTGCAGCCATCATTGTTGTTTGGCGGGCCTGGGCTGGGGATTCGAACCTGCCACCTTAGGTGTATGTGGCTGGCACCTTAACCGATTGAGCCACAAGTGCCAAGCCTAGAATGCAAACTTGATGAAGACAGAAATCCATGGCATATTTATACTCCTACTATCTCCCATGAATCCCCAAAGGGAAAGAAACATTTTTTTTTTGTACACAGAGCCCCCTGATATATGATGGAACATAGGGAGGTTAAGTAACTTGCCTGAGGTCACACAGCTAGGAAGTGGCAAAGGTGAAATTAGAAATGAGTGGTGTGTCTTTCCTGAATCTGTGAACTTTGGATTGTACTTACTCCCCGCCCCATCCAAGTACTAACCAGGCATGACCCTGCTTAGCTTCCAAGATCAAAGGAAATTGGTCCTGTTCAGGGTTGTATGGCTGTAGAATTGTATGTATTTTCCAAAGTGAAACAACATATGTAAAATTGGTGGGACATGGGATATTTTTGGCTGATATATGTAAGAACTTTTAAAATTAAACTAATGCATTTTAATTTCAGTACAGTTATCTGAGCTTTGCTTATATCTCAGTGTGGTTTTAATTTCCATTTCCTAATGATTAATACTGAACATTTTTTCATGTTCCTATTGTCCATTTTTATGTCCATTTTTATGTTTCCTTTTGAGAAATATCTGTTCAAGTTCTCTGCCTATTGTAAAGTATTTGTTTTTTGCTATTTAGTTGTTTCCATTCTTTATACATTTTGTATATTAGCTGCCTCTCTGATGTGTGGCTTGCAAATATTTTCTGCCATTCTGTGGATTGTCTTCACTTTGTTAATTGTTTCCTTTGCTGTACAGAAGCTTTTTAGTTTGATGAAATTCCATTTCTGAATTTTTGTTTTTGTTGCCTATGCTTTCAGGGTCATATCTAAAACATCATTGCTTATACCATCATTTTGGAGGTTTTCCCTTATGTTTTCCTTAGAAGTTTTTCAGTTTTAAGTCTTTAATTTCTTTTGACTTAACTTTTATATATGGTCCGAGATGAGGATCTAGTTTTATTCTTCTGCATGCAGCAAACCAGTTTTCCCCACCATTTATTGAAGAGAATGCCCTTTCCCCATCTTGGAAACTGGTGTTCTGGTAGCTGAAACTCTATTGACTGTAACTGCGTGGGTTTATTTCTTGGCTTTCTATCCATTCCATTGGTTGCATTGGTTGATATGTCTGTTCCTAAGCCATTACCATACTGTTTTGATATGATTACTTTATAACTTATTTTTAAATCATCAAGTGTCGTGCTTTTAACTTTGCTCCTTTTTGATTGAGATTGTTTTGGCAATTTGGGTTCTTTTGTGGCTCCATATGAATTTTAGTATTGTTTTCCTATTCTGTGAAAAATTCCACTGTGATTTTGGTAGGGATTACATTGAATCTATAGATTGCTTTGGGTAATATAGACATTTAACAATATTCGTCCAATCCATGAACACAGTGAAAAGCTGAAAGTTTTTCTTTTCGTACTAGGGACAAGGATGCCCACTGTCACTATTCCTTTAACATAATTTTGGAAGTCCTAGGCAAGAGAAAAAAATAAAAGGCATCCTGACAGGAAAGGAAGAAATAAAATTATAACTATGTGATGATGGTAAGATATTATGTATTGAAAACTCTAAAGCTCCACTGAAGAAACAGTTCCAACTGCTGAACAATTTCAGTAAAGTTGCAGGATACAGAATTAACTAAAACAATCAGTAGCATTTCTATATACTGATAATGAACTATCTGAAAAGAAAATTAAGAAAATAATCTCATTTATGATAGCAACAAAAAATACTTTGATGTAAATTTGACTAAGGAGGTGAAAGACCTATATACTGAAAACTATAAAACACTGGTGAAAGAAATGGGAGGAAACACAAATAAATGGGAAAAAAACTCCTTTTCATGGATTGGAAAAACCTTTCATTTATGCATCTATTTTCATGGGTGAAAAAATAGAATTAGCACACACACCTCTGATTTCATGGATAATATGTTTTAAGATGAAGCAAACTTAAGTAGAAAAATGTGGGCTAGAGAATAGTATTAAGTAAACAATAATATGGGTGTTATAAGTGATACAGAAGTAGCCTGTAGATGTCCTAGGAATTATTGTGGTCTAGAAAACACTGTTACACTCTTTTGCCTTAACCATGAAATGAACGAAAGGAAATTTTAAACTCCTATCACATTCTCCGTGACACATTTATTATATAACATATTTACTGGATGATACAACATATTTAATTTAAGATCTGTGAAGCTTCCCTTACATGCCAGGAATTTGGCTTAGGTACTGAGGTACAAAGATTTATAGCTTGTTTCTTCCCCTCATTATGCTTTCGGTAAGAACCTCAAAGACATCTAAAATCGGCCACATCTACTGTGGATATAATATTTAAAAAGAAATTCAATCTGTGAACATTTCTGCTCACTAGTTCTAACGATGTATTTCTAAATTACATTATAATTTGGTTTATTTTATATTGTATGTCAATTTCTTCTTCAATTTAAAATAGCAATTTTGATATAATTTAATTCAGTTGTGTGTCTCACTCAATCAAAGGTCAATTATCAGCTCTGATTAAACAGGATGTTGTCTCTGCTTTTGTGATATTGGCTTAAAAATCAAGGAGACCAGAGACCCAGATACTACGTGAATCTGTTACCTATAAATAGCAAAGAAAATAAGGTACTTCAGCTTTCTGCTAGTAAAACTTTATATAAGGTCTCGATGACTAAAATTATAGGCATTTAGAATGTCAGGAAGGGGAAAAACTTATTATGGTAAAATAGCACAGAGTTTGCCTCTCTGTAATAGTAATGAGCTTTTTTCTTGCTTAAAATAACATGATTTTATGAGCTTATAATACCTGCTGGAATTAAGAGCAGCACTGCGTTTTGCAACTCATTAAGTATTGATTACGTAAGTACTTCTGGATGAAGCATCATTTGAATTTTCCTCTAAAAGAAAAATCAACAATTTTTCTCTATTGCCTTTGTTATTATTTTCTCAATTATGTGTTTGTAAAGTACATAATTACTCTTAGTTATTACTATGAGTGTTCACTTTCATATCCATTAACAATTGTAGGTCTGAAAAAAGTTTTTCAAAAAAGCAATAGAAAAATCTATGTAGTATTAGCTGGAATTAGCATTCATGAATATTTTAGTTGATTTTTCTATAGCTAGTTTTCATTATCATCATATTATTTTCTCTATTGCATCTTATTCTAAATATGTATTAACATGAATTAATTGAGTTTCCAGAAGAGAACACTTTAAGTAATGGCTATAACTCTGTTATATCTCCAGATAGAAAGTGATTGAGAAATGATGGTACCCATCATGGTTTAATCTTCAGCTAAATACCAATTACTTACAGGGAGAGTGGGAACTGAAGATCCCATTCTGGACAAGGGAAAACACCTCCAGAAAAAGGGAATAACAGAGAAATAAGCTGAGCAAGGCAGAGTAAAAACAGTTTACCTAGCTTACTTTTAAACCAGCAGCTAAATTACTTATCTGAGCAGTTCCTACTTTTCCTAGAAGCCTGGCCTGTAAGGGATACAGCTTGCAAACACTCCTGCTGGATCTGTAAACACTCTGAAGAAGAGTGGCCATAGAGGAAGCTACATGCAAGGCCTTGGAAGGAACATTAACCAGGCTGTCCCCTGCCCAATCAATACTCAAGGCAAATACACATTGTGGGCATTTGTATTATGGCTAAGGCAGAGATCAAGGGAATGGAGATCAAAGGAGCCCTGAAATATGGGCAGGAGGGATTGTACCCTGATTATGGTGGGAAATGCCTTTGGGTGGAGATCAGAAGAAAATTTGCTTCCACTATTCTTCAGTGGAGCCTGACACCATCACGTCCAGTACACAGAGAACTAAAGGGGATTAACCTCCCCTAAGGAATCTATGTGCATGACCACAGACAGGAGGCTGCCCGCACACAAAGCTCAGGTTTTGGATTTCTCAAGGTTGCTCAGACCCTTAAAGTTAATGATTATAGATAGAATAAGAACTAACATGGCTTACTCAGAGAAACTGCTGACATTTTTGTTCCCTTCCTCAGCTTACCCTCTTGGCTAAATGAGAAAATAGCCTTTAATAAAAGCTTGGTGAAACAAACACTCAGGGCCACTCACTAGAACCCCATAGGCTGGCGGTGGTTCCCTCTGTTCCCACCTTTCAAAACTCTATGAAAGTATGTCCTGTTTCTTTATCTCTTACTGCTTATGACTTTATTTTTCTTCAATTGATAGCCACCAGTTCTATAGGTCTTATTCAAATGGAAGAAAAAACTAGAGTACAGTTCCATAGGTCTTAAAGGATCCAGCCCCTATCAATTGCTCCCATAGCTTCCCCAGAATATAAGAGCTAGAGAAGGAGAGGAAGAGGGACTAGTATTTTATCAACAAATGAATTGTAGTTTAACTAACTCAAGTATATCTGTTTGGGACCCAGTCAGAAGGTAGAAATCACACTGATTTTGGAACTGAGAGGCAATAATTTGATAACTGGTACACTAGGTATTGGCTTTTATCTCCATTGTGAGCTTACTCCTCTGCTTCTCTCCTTTCTTATCCCATTGTATTCTGAATACAGCAGCCAGAATGAACCTGTTAAAGGGAAATTAGGTCATGTTACTTTTTAACAAAATCTTCTAGTGGCTTCCACTTCACTCAGAGAAAAAGATAAAGTCCTTAAATTTACCAGGTTGCACACAATCTATGTCCCTCTTTTACCTATCTGGCCTTACCTTCTACTTCTCTTTTCTTCTCTCATGTGTCAGCCCAACCATAAAGATCTTGCTGTTCCTCAAACATGCCAGGCATCATCTGCTTCAATCTTGGCCCTTGGCATTTCTTCTCATTAGGGAGCTCTTCTTTGACATAGCACATGGCTTCCTCCAACACTTACATTACTGAAATCTCACCTTTTCAGTGAGGTATTCTCTGGGCATCTATCTCATATTGCAACTTTCTCTTAACCCTTCATATCACTCTTGTATGCTTTGTTTTTGTTTTTTTCCCTACTTCATATCTGAGATCCTATATACCCATAATCAGTCATGCTAGGATTATACTAGTATCTCTATTGCAGAGATATTGTAAAGACTAAATTGTATATGTGTGTGCATATATCTATATACATAAAGAGCATTCAATGAATATTAGCTATGAATAGCCAACAAGCCTTATGAATGCCTTATGAAAAATTAATGAATCTTTGAGACTCCTTTTGCCTGGATTAAAAGCAGTCCTCATCTTAACACTGAAATCTGGCCAAATGACCACCTTGACCCACACTTAAATATAGACTCTCAATACCTTACCCTTCTGAAAACAAGGAAAATATGCCAAGGGAAATGAATCTTTGTCTTATACAACTTTCTAACTATATATTGCCAAAGAGGACTCACCAACACGAGTTTCCAAGGATATAGTAGTGACATGTTCTAACTACAGATCTTGACAGAGGAATATACATTAAATTCCGACAATCCAATAAAAAAAATTCTGACAATCATATCATGAGCAGCCATTTGAGATGTTGTCTCCAAAGGTAGACACAAATACCACACTTCCACAGGCACCTATTCCACCCTGTTTTGCTTTTTGCATCATTGTCACCCATCCACATGAGAGATTTCAGGCATCTCAGACCCCTTCATAAGTTCTCTTGCTTTGTCCCATTGTTTATTTCCAAAATCAGTGTTTCTTACTTGTGTCAAATCCTTTTTATATCCACTGTTCTAGTTTATACCTAAGCATTTCTCAGTTGAATGACTGTAATAGCATTCTAGTGAGCCTATCTATCAACTTTAATCTAACATTCAAACTACTGCAAGTTATTCAGATTGTAATATCATACACTGAGATACACTGTATTTCATACATTGTTTTAGGCATGCCACCTTTATCACTCATTTAATTGTTCTTACATTTTGAGCATAAGAATGATAATAATTCATGTCTCATATGCAGAGAAAGTTCAGAGAGGTTAAATGGCTAGCTTCAGGTCTCTCAGTTAAGGAGTGGCAAAGTTAAGTCTCTTGATTTTATACAACCTCATATCTGCCTCTCATATGTCTTTCTGAAACATTTCCTAAACTCTTTGTAAAATATAACTTTTTTAGGTTTTATTTTTAATTGACACAAAATAATTGTATATACTTATTGAGTGCAGTGTGATGTTTTTATAAGTATATACATTATGTAATGATCAAATCAGGTTAATTAGCTTATCTATTACCTCAAACACATATTTCTTTGTGGCAAGGACATTCAAAATTCTCTTTGCTAGTTATTTCGGAATACACAATACAATATTAACTATCATGCCCCTGCTTTATAATTGAATCTCTAAATCACTTTAGTGGATATTTTAACATTATTGATTCTTCTAATCTGTGAACACATATATCTTTCCATTTATTTCTTTCCTCTTCAATTGCTTTACAATATTTGCAGTTTTCTTTGTAGAGATCTCTCACATCTTTGATAAATTTATTCCTAGGTATTTCATCTTTTGTAGCTATTATAAATGAGATTTCTTTCTTGATTTTATTTATTTATTTATTTATTTTAGACAGAGCCTCAAGCTGTTGCCCTGGGCAGAGTGCCGTGGCATCACAGCTCACAGCAACCTCCAACTCCTGGGCTCAAGCGAGTCTCCTGCCTCTGCCTCCCAAGTAGCTGGGACTACAGGCATCCGCCACAGTGTCCAGCTATTTTTTGGTTGCAACCATCATTGTTGTTTGGCGGGCCGGGCTGGATTCAAACCTGCCAGCTCAGGTGTGGTGGGCCGGGCTGGATTCAAACCCGCCAGCTTAGCCGCTTGAGCCACAGGCGCCGAGTCCTTTCTTGATTTTATTTACAGAGAGTTCACTATTGGCGTATAGAAATGCTGCTTTTTCACAGAGAGTTCACTATTGGCATATAGAAATGCTACTTTTTCACTATTGGCAATAGAAATGCTTTTTATGTTGATTTTGAATCCTACAACTTCCCTCTATCCAACCTCCCCCTCTCCAGCCCTCCCCTCCTTTCCCTTCCTTCATCCTGGGCTACAGTTGTGTTTTATCCTTCATATGAAAGTGTAGGTGATTATATATTGGTTTCATAATAGTACTGAGTACATTGGATACTTTTTCTTCCCTTCTTAAGATCCTTTACTAAGAAGAGTATGTTCCAGCTCCATCCATTTAAACATAAAAGTGGTAAAGTCTCCATTTTTTTAAGGCTGCATTATATTCTATAGTATACACATACCACAATTTATCAATCCATTCATGGGTTGATGGGCACTTAGGCTGCTTCCATGACTTGGCAATTATGAATTGGGATGCAATAAACATTCTGGTACAAATATCTTTGTTGTAAAGTGATTTTTGATATTCTGGATATATACCTAGTAGAGGAATTGCAGATGGGATGGCAGGTCTATTTTTAGATCCCTAAGTGTTCTCCAAACTTCTTTCCAAAAGGAAGGTATTAGCTTGCATTCCCACCAGCAGAACAGAAGTGTTCCCTTTTTTCCACATCCATGCCAACATCTGTAGTTTTGGGATTTTGTTATGTGGGCTACTGTTACTGGAGTTAGATGATATCTCAAAGTGGTTTCGATTTGCATTTCTCTCATGATAAAAGATAATGAGCATTTTTCATGTGTCTGTAGGCCATGCATCTGTCTTCTTCAGAGAATCTTTTGTTCAAGTCTGTTGCCCATAATGAAATGGGATGAACTCATACTTTTCTTGTTAGCAAGTTTGAGTTCTCTGTGGATTCTGGTTATCAGACCTTTATCAGAAACATAACCTGCAAATATCTTCTCCCATTCTGAGGGCTGTCTGCTTGCTTTACTTACTGTGTTCTTGGCTGTGCAGAAGCTTTTCCGTTTGATCAGATCCCAGTAATATATTTTTGTTGTTGCTTCAATTGCCTAGGGGTTCCTTCTCCTAAAGTATTCTCCCAGGCCAATTTCTTCAAGTGTTTCACCTGCACTCTCTCCAAGAATGTTTATAGTTTCTTGTCTTAAGTTTAAATCTTTTACCCAGTGAGAGTCAATTTTTTTTTTAATGATGAAAGGTGTGGGTCCAATTTCAGTCTTCCACAAGTCTCCAGTCAATTCACCCAACACTATTTGTTAAATAGGGAATCATTTCCACAATTTATAGAAATGCTACTGATTTTTTATGTTGATTTTGAATCCTACAACTATCCTGAATTTGTGTATTAGTTATAACCATTTTAAATTGAGTCTTCAGGTTTTTTTTTTTCTTTTAATATTAGAAGACCATGTCATCTACAAATTAGGGATAGTTCGTCTTCCTTCTTTCAAATTTGGATGCCCTTTTGGGCAGGACTTCCAGTATTATGTTGAATAAAACTGGTAAAAGGGGGCATCTTTGTATTGTTCTGAATCTTAGTGAAAAAACCATCAATTTTTAGTTCTGAATCTTAGTGAAAAAACTATCAACTCTCATTCAGTATGATGTTTGATGTGGGTTCACTATGTATGGCCTTCATTGTGTTGAGGTACATTCCTTCTATACCTAATTCATTGAGAAACATGAAGGATGCTGACTTTTATCAAATGGTTTTTCTGCATCTATTAAAATGATCATACCAATATTGTCCTTGATTTGGTTGATGCCATGTATTATTTATTTGCTTATGTTGATTAATCTTTACATCCCCAGGATGACCCCACTTATCATGTAAATAATCTTTTTAATATGTTGTTGAAGTTGATTTGCTAATATTTTTGGAGATTTTTGCATTTATATTCATCAAGGTTATTGGCCAGTAGTTCTCTTTTTTTTATTGTTGTTTTCTTGTCTCATTTTGTTATCAAAGTTATTCTGGTTTCTTAGAATTAGTTTGAAATAATTACCCCTTCAAATTTTTTGAATAGTTTACAAAGTATTGGTATTAGTTCTTCTTTCAGTGTTTGGTGGAATTCAGGAGTGAATCCATAAGATCTTGGGATTTTCTTTGATGGGAGATTTTTATTACTCATTCAGTCTCATTACTTCTTATTGGCCTATTCAGATACTCTATTTCTTCATAACTCAGGTGTCCAGGAATTTATCAATTTCTTCTAGGGTTTCCAGTTTGTTGACATATAGTTGTTTATAATAGTTTCTTTCGATCCTTTCTATTTTTGTGGTATCCATTATAATATCTTATTTTTCATCTCCTTTTTATGATTATATTCTATCTTTCTTAATCTAGTTTAAGGTTTGTCAATTTTCTTTGTATTTGGAGAAAATAAACTCTTTTTTTCTTTGTTTGTATTTTCAAAAACCTTTCAGTTCATAGATTCTTTCCTCCACTCAGTTAATTGTGCTGTTGATGATTTTTATTGCATGTTTCATTTTATTTTTCAGCTGTAGGAGTTCTATTTTTTAAAATTATTTCAATCTCAATTTTTTCTCTCATTTTATTGAATTATTTTTCTGTATTATCTTGAAGTTACTTAAAACAGTTATTTTGAATTAGTTATCCTATGGTTCATATGTTTTCATCTTTCAAGGGTCAATCATTGACTGGCACTTTATGTTGTCAATTTAATGATGTTCTTGATCTTTGTGGCCATATGTCAATGTCTGTGAGTTGAAGTAGATACTTATTACAATCTTTACAGGTTTGACTCTGTCTGGGAATGCTATTCAACAGTAAGCCTATCTAGAGAGTCTGAGCCAGTCAGTCATCTGGTGTGATCCTTAAGCCCTTTGATGCTGTACCTATTATAGCACTAGGGGGAAGCCTAAGTCCAGAACTGTTGTGGTTGGTAGGAATCCCATGGTTGCTGAGGCTGGTGGATCCTTGGAGTGCCACTGAAACTTATCTGCCACTAATGTTTGTCCCAAATCCAAATCTACCATAGTTGATTGGTAAAGATGCAGGCTTGAGGATTAAGTTTGTTTTAAAGGAGTTATAGGTGCAATCTTGGTGCCAAGCAATTGAGTAGACTCAATTTGCAGGTATTGACCTGAATCCAGGGGCTGTGAGGGTTGCCCAGTGCCTCGTTTTACTGTGGCAGCCCCTGTACTGGGGACCACAGCAAATTCCTGTGCTCACTTTCTCTCTTATCCTCAAGCAGACAGTATCTCTTATCATGCTATATAGACTGGAAGTCAGAGAAAGGGTGACACAGATAATATAAAACTATCCTTCCTACTTTGTTCAATGATTCTGTTTTATTCTTATGCTATAACCAACTGCTGTGATCGCTCACCTGGTTTCCTTACCTCTTGTGAATGTATTTTTGTGCACAGTTTTTCAAACTGATGTTTCCATGGGGGCATGATTGCTGAGGGTTCCTGTTCCACCATCTTGCTCTGCTCTTTTTTCATATCCCTATCTAATCTCTATCTCATGTTTAAACTCCCTTGATAGTTCATGCTCAAGGTTTATTTATTCACCAAAAACCAGTTCACTGAGTCATATTGGGCTTTATACATATTGCCTGCATTCTAGGGAACATATTGACTGGAACAGATAACTCCCTTCCCCAAATTCCAAGGACTTAAATGCCCCTACAGTCTTCACGTGCTTCTCCTCTTCCTGACATACATGTTACTTCTCTGCTTATCAAAAATCCTATAATTTTTCAGACTCAGGTTAAGTGGTGGTTTCTTCATGAAACTTTCTCCAGTGATTCTTGAGTCATATTTATGGCATTTTCTTCTATGTTCTTTGAGCACTAAGCTTTTATTTCTAATACAGTATTTTTTAAAATTCTGTCTTCTATTGCAGTTGTTCATGTTTGTCTCCTCTCTTCAGATCAAAAGTTCCTGTGACCAAGGACTATGTCTGAATTATCACTCAATTTTAATAATATTGCTTTTTTCCTGGCTTTTTGTTTTTTTTTTTTTTTTTTTTTTTTTTGAGACAGAGCCTCAAGCTGTCCCCCTGGGTAGAGTGCCGTGGCATCACGCTCACAGCAACCTCCAACTCCTGGGCTCAAGCGAGTCTCCTGCCTCAGCCTCCCAAGTAGCTGGGA
>CAUYTI010160600.1:0-10536 GCA_963575145.1 Galago senegalensis | reverse complement strand
TGAAGTACGCTCTTCAATCTTCTCTCTTGCCTCTGCTCCAAACCATCAGCTAATTTGCTAAGCTTCTGTCCTTTCAGCCTCCTTCTGGACGGGAGCTTCTGTAAAAAGCTGGCTGCAGTTCGCCATCTTGGCTCCGCCTCCTCAATTCAAGGTTTGAATCACTCAAGGTTTAAAAAACTCAAATCAATTCAAAGGACAGAGAAATGAAGGTGTGGGGGAGGGGAGGAGGTAGTGGGATGGGAGTGTTCCCACTTAATGGATATGATGCTGAAGTGTATGGCAAACCCCTTGGGGTGGGATGCAATTATAAGACTCTATCTAACAAATGCAAACATTGTAACCAAATTCTTTGTACCCTCAATAAAAAAAAGTAATCTGACACATACTTCTGATGTGCCTCAGAACTTACACTGGTCTTACTCAAGGTGAGACTTATCTATTATCTCTCTAGTATTTTGGTAAAACAGTATGCTCTGTCCAGCAGAGATCATGTAACTCTCTGAGCAGAGCCATATTGAATATTTCCAGCACAAGCACTATTCGAATCTGCTTTTTCAGGGCACAGCCAGGCTCCTTCACCCAGTAGGAGTGCTGTAGGCATTGCTGTGGAGCACATAAGGGACAGAAATGAGCATTTACAAGCTTCCTGCAAAAAGATAGGAATTAACTGTTTAATCTACAGATATGGCTTCCATACAATTGGCCCCTTTTTTTGACATCTACTTGACAAGATTGTTGTGAAAATTACGTGAAGGTACAATTTAGAAACCATTTAGTTCCAGGCACATAATAAATGATGATAAACTCTTGTTATTTTTGTGCCTGCCATATGATAAATGTTTATTAACAAAAAATATATAAAAGTCTAAAAGCAATAGATGTTAGCAAGGATACAGGGAGAAAGGAACACTTAAAAATTGTTGATGGGACTGTAACTTAATACAACCTCTATGGAAAAAATATGGAAATTCCTCAAAGAACAAAAATTAGACCTACTATATTATCCAGCAAACCCACTACTGGGTATTTACTCAAAGGAAAATAAATCATTTTATCCAAAAGACACTTGCACTTGAATGTTTATTGTAGCACAATTCACAACTACAAGATATGGAAACAACCCAACTGCCCATCAGTTCATGGGTGAATTAACAAAATGTGGTAAATATATACTATAAAATAATACTCAGCTGCAAAGAAGGATGGCCTAATGCCTTTGCAACAATTTGGACGGAAATGGAGACCACTATCCTAAGTGAAGTACAAAAGAATGGAAAAACAAATACTACATGTACTTACTATTAAATTGGGGCAAATGATGAGCACACACATGAATAGAAGGAAGTAAATCTCAGTGGAAATCAAGGAAGGAGAGGAAAGAAAATGATAGATGAAATTGTACTTAACAGGTACAATGAACACTAGCTGGGTGACAGAAACACTTACAATCCTGAGTCAAGTGTTACAATCACGATCCATGTAACCTGAAACATTTGTATCTCAATAATACTTTGAAATACAAACTGTAATAAATAAATAAATTTGAAAGAAAGTGGTAATGACTCAGCACCTGTAGCATAGTGAAAGAGGTAAAATTATTTTTATTTGAGGTGATATCATCTTATATATAGAAAATTCCAAATAATTCCACAAGAAAAATAATAGAAATTATAAGTAAATACAGTAAATTAGCAGGGTATAAGATCAATATGCAAAAATCAGCTGTTAATATATGTCCATAATACAGGAATGAGCAGCCCACAAAGGAAGTTGGGAAAGCATTCCCATTGATAACAGCATCAACAACATCTTAAGGAATTAAATATTTAGCAATAAATCTAACCAAGAAGATGAAGCCTTATATTCTGAAAATTATATTAAAAAATTGCTGAAAGAAATTGAAAAATATCTAGGTAAATGGAAAGACATCATATGTTTAGGGATAGGCACTGACGAGATGCCAGTACTACTCAAAGTCATTCTCAGAGAAATATAATCTCCATCAAATTTCCAAAACTCTTTTTCACAGAAGTTGAAAAGTTAATATTCTGATACAAATGAAGTTATTAAGGGTCTCTGAGAAGTCTAAACAATCTTGAAAAAGAATAATATTAGAAGGCTCACACTTCCTAACTTCAAGACTTACCATAATACAAAGCTACAGAAGTTAAAACTGTATGGTATTCAGACAAGAACAGACAAATAGACTAATAGCATAGAAAAGAGAGCTTAAAATAAACCTTCACATGTCAGTCAATAATTTTTTTTACATATACATGTGTTTATTAGATTTCCACTTAGTGCCTTCACAAAATTAAAAAGTCTTAAAATTTAATAATAACAATGTTTAATAAAATGACTAGGAACAGAAACCTCATAAAGAATGAATGGGGTGGCACCTGTGGCTCAAAAGGGTAGGGCGCTGGCCCCATATGCCAGAGGTGGTGGGTTCAAACCCAGCCCTGGCCAAAAAAAAAAGAACAAATGTTCTAAATACATTTAAAAAAATCAGATGATTGCTGCATTGAAATATTCAGCAATAATAATAATGATGCAAAGAAAGTAACATTCACATTTTCAAATAAGAATATGTCTATTATAGAATGCGTTGACTCTGAGGTTCACTATGGAGTCATCAGTTAACTTCTTCTTATTATTTTTTTTCCAAAGTCTCCAAAAATAGACAACTAATATTTATAAATAAAATTAAAAGATAATTTCAAAAAACAGATCATGCCAAATCTTATAGACAATAGAAAAAGAAGAAATACTTCAAAATCATTCTACTTAATCTGGATACACCTGATATTAAAATTAGAGAAAATATATCATTATAAAGGGGAAATTACAAACATATTTCACTTACAAATGAGGATACAATATCCTAAACAACATTTAACAAGTTGAATTAAAAATTAATGTTTAAGGAATGTACTTTGGTCAAAATTAAATTCAATTTATGTGAGAATTAATAACTATTTTCTTTTCTTTTATTTTTCTTCTTTTCCTTTCCCTCACACCCTCCCTACTTATCTGTCTGGTATTCCCTTCCCCCATGACCTACTGTGTCACTAACTGTTATTAATTGTCCTCATATCAAAATTGATTATTATTATTTTTTATTGTTGGGTGTTAATTGAGGGCATAAGAAACTAGGTTACACTGAGTGCATTTGTTAGGTAAAGTCCCTCTTACAATCATGTCTTGCCCCCAAAAGGTGTGGCACACACCAAGACCCCACCCACCTCCCTTCTTCTCTCTCTCTGCCCTTCCTTTCCCCCACCCCTACCATGTCATTAATTGTCATTAATTGTCCTCATATCAAAATTGAGTGCATAGAATTCATGCCTCTCCATTCTTCTGATGCTTTACTAAGAATAATGTGTTCCACTTCCATCCATGTTAATACAAAGGCTGTAAAGTCTCTTCCATGGTGTACATATACCACAGCTTGTTAATCCATTCCTGGGCTGGTGGGCATTTAGGCTGTTTCCACATTTTGGTGATTGTAAATTGAGCTGTAATAAACAGTCTAGTGCAAGCGTCCACTAATGGGATTGCAGGATCAAATGGGAGGTCTAGCTTGAATTCATTGAGGTTTCTCCATACTTCCTACCAAAAAGGTTTTATTAGCTTGCAGTCCCACCAACAGTGTAAAAGTGTTCCCTTCTCTCCACATCCATGCCAGCATCTGCAGTTGTGAGATTTTGTGATGTAGACCATTCTTGCTGGGGTTAGATGGTATCTCAGGATGGTTTTTATTTGCATTTCTCTAATAATTAGGGATGATGAGCATTTTTTCATATGTTTGTTAGCCATTTGTCTGTCTTCTTTAGAGAAGGTTCTATTCATGTGTCTTGCCCATTGATATATGGAATTGTTGGCTTTTTTCATATGGATTAATTTGAGTTCTGTATAGATTCTAGTTATCAAGCTTTAGTCTGATTCAAAATATGCAAATATCCTTTCCTACTGTGTAGGTTGTCTATTTTCTTTGATTGTTGTCTCCTTAGCTGTACAGAAGCTTTTCAGTTTCATTAAGTCCCATTTGTTTATTTTTGTTTTGCAATTGCCATGGCAATCTTCTTCATGAAGTCTTTCCCCAGGCCGATATCTTCCAGTCTTATTCCTATGCTGTCTTTGAGGATTTTTATAGTTTCATGCCTTCAATTGAAGTCCTTTATCCATCTTGAATCAATTTTTGTGAGTGGAGAAAGGTGTGGGTCCAGTTTCAGTCTTTTACATGTGGATGTCCAGTTTTCCCAGCACCATTTATTAAATGGGGACTCTTTCTCCCAGTGTATGTTCTTATTTGGCTTACCAAAGATTAAGTGGTTATAAGATGTTAGTTTCATTTCCTGGTTTTCTATTCAATTCCAAATGTCTATGTCTCTGTTTTTGTACCAATACCATGCAGTCTTGACCACTATGGCCCTTGTAATACAGCTTAAAATCTGGTTTGCTGATGCCCCCAGTTTTGTTTTTATTGGTAAGAACTACCTTGGATATATGGGGATTTTTCTGTTCCATACAAAATGCAGAATCATATTTTTCAAGTCTTGAAAGTACAATATTGGTATTTTAATAGGGACAGCATTGAATCAGTAGATTGCTTTGGGAAGTATAGACATTTTAACAATGTTGATCTTCCCAGCCACAAGCATGGTATGTTCTTCCATTTGTTAATATCCTCTGCTATTTCTTTTCTTAGGGTTTCATAATTTTCTTTGTAAAGGTCCTTCACCTCTTTTGTTAGGTATATTCCTAGGTATTTCATTTTTTTTTTTTTGAAGCTGTGGTGAAGAGAGTAGTGTCCTTAATTAGCCTCTCATCTTGGCTATATGTTATTGGCATATACAAAGGCTACTGACTCGTGGACATTGATTTTATATCCTGAGACATTACTGTAGTTTTTGATGACTTCCAGGAGTCTTGTGGTTTTTTCTTTGGAGTTTTCTAAGAATAAGATCATATCATCAACAAAGAGAGAGAGTTATAACCTCCTCTACTCCCATTTGGATGCCCTTTATTTCCTTGCCTTGCCTAGTTATACTGGCTAGAACTTCCAGCACTATGTTGAATAGCAATGGTGACAGAGGACAACCTTGTCTGGTACCAATTCTAAAAGGAAAAGCTTTCACTTTTACTCCATTCAGTAAAATATTAGCTGTGGGTTTATCATAGATAGCTTTGATCAGTTTCAGAAATGTGCCACCTATGCCTATACTCTTCAGTGTGCTAATTAGAAAAGGATGCTGGATTTTATCGAATGCTTTTTCTGCATCTATTGAGGGGATCATATGGTTTTTGCTTCTGTTAATATGGTGGATTATGTCTATGAACTTGCATATGTTAAACCAGTCTTGCATCCCTGGAATGAAACCTACTTGATCATGATGTATGACTTTTTTGATGATGAAAAGCTGTAATCTATTGGCTAGGATTTTGTTGAGAATTTTTGCATCTATATTCATTAGTGAAGTTGGTCTGAAATTCTCCTTTTTAGTTGGGTCTTTTCCTGGTTTTGGTATCAGGTTGATGTTTGCTTCATAGAACATGTTGGGGAAGATTCCTTCCTCCTCAAGTTTTTGAAATAATTTCTGCAGTACGGGAATAAGCTCTTCCTTGAAGGTTTGATAGAATTCTGGTGTGAAGCCATCTGGAACAGGGCATTTTTTTGGTGTTGTTGTTGGAAGATTTTTTATTGTTTGTTTGATCTCAGTGCTTGAAACTGATCTGTTCAGGAGCTCTCTTTCTTCATGGCTAAATCTAGGGAGAGAGTGTGATTCCAAATATTGATCCATTTCCTTCACATTGTCAAATTTCTGGCCATAAAGTTTCTGGTAGTATTCAGAGATGATCTGTTGTATATCTGTGGCATCAGTTGTTATTTCCCCTTCATCATTTCTGATTGAAGTTAGTAGAGATTTTACTTTTCTATTTCTAGTTGGTCTGGCTAAAGGTTTACCTATTTTATTTATTTTTTAAATAAAACAACTCCTTGTTTCATTAATTTTCTGAATGATTCTTTTGTTTTCAATTTCATTGATCTCTGATTTAATTTTGGATATTGCTTTTCTTCTGCTGGATTTATGCTTAGATTGTTCTTTTTTCCCCCAATTCTATAAGATTGCTTATGAGATGGCTGATGCACTCTCTTTTTGTTTTTTGAATGTAGGCATCTAAGGCGATAAATTTTCCTTTCAGGACTGCTTTTGCAGTATCCCACAGGGTTCGGTAGCTTTTGTCTCATTGTGCTTGAGGAAGTTAATGATTTCCTCTTTTATTTCTCACTGCACCCAAGTGTCATTCTACAGAAGGTTGTTTAATTTCCATGCCTTTGTGTTGCGTTGAACATTTTTTGTTGGAGTTGAGTTCCACCTTTAGTGCCTTGTGGTCTGAGAAGATACAAGGTAAAATTTCAATTCTTTTGATTCTGTTGAGGTTTGTCTTGTGTCCATGGGGCGATGAGAAGAATGTATATTCTTTACTTTTGGGATAGAGTGTTCTATATATGTCTATCAAGCACCGTTGTTCTAGGGTCTCATTTAAGTCCCTTTTTTCTTTATTTAATTTCTGTTTAGAGGATCTGTCCAGCTCTGTAGGAGAAGTGTTAAATTCCCCTGTTATTATGGTGTTATAGGATGTCATATTAATAGTTCAGACTGAGTAAGGTCTATTTCAAGAATGTTGGAGCATTCAAGTGGGTGCATAACTATTTAGAATAGAAACATCTTCTTGTTGTATTTTTCCTTTGACCAATATAAAGTGACCATCTTTGTCTTTTTTGAGTTTAGTTGCTTTAAATCCACATAGATCTTAAAATAAGATTGCAATTCCTTTCTTCTGAATTCCATTTGCCTGAAAAATTGTCTTCCAACCCTTATCTCAGAGTTTTAATATGTCTTTTGAAGCTAGGTGTGTTTCCTGCAAACAGCAAATGGATGGCTTGTGTTTTTTAATCCAGTCAGCCAATCTGTGCCTCTTTAGTGGGGAATTTGAGCCATTAACATTAACTGAGATAATTGATAAGTGTGGTAGTGTTCTATTCATTTTATTTTGTGAGTCCATTGCTTAGTTTTATCTTTTGCATCATTGTGGAAGTTAGGTTATGTCCTTTAATTTCTGAGTTTTTACTTTGCTATGGATCCATTGTGATGGTCAGTGTTTAGAACAGGTTGAAGTATTTCCTTTAGAGCTGGTCTTGTTGTGGCAAAGTTCCTCAATGTTTTTATATCAGTAAATGATTTGATTTCTCTGTCAATTTTCAAGCTTAATTTAGCAAGATATAGAATTCTGGACCGGAAATTGTTCTGTTTAAGTAGATTAAAGGTAGATGACCATTGTCTTCTTGCTTAGAAAGTTTCATTAGAGAAGTCTGCAGTCACTCTGATAGATTTGCCCCTGTAGGTCAACTGGTGCTTACTCCTGGGAGCTTGAAGAATCTTTTGTTTTATCTTGACCTTACATAGGTTCATCACAATGTATCTTGGAGAAGCTCTATTTGAGTTGAGGTGACCTGGGGTCTGATAGCCCTCTGAAATGAGTGTCAGAATCTTTGGTGATATTTGGGAATTTTTCATGTATAATATTCTCTGTATGTCTTCCATTCCCCTGGGGCATTCTTCTTCCCCTTCCAGGATACCTATAACTTGTATGTTTGAACACTTCATAAAGTCCCATAACTCTCTCAGTGAATGTTCTTCTTTCCTGCCTCTTTAACTATCTGAGTTATCTCAAGAGCTTTGTCCTATACCTCTAAGATCCTTTCTTCTGCATGGTCTAATCTATTGTTGATACTTTCTATTGCATCTTTAAGTTCCCTAATGGACTGCTTCAGTTCCTTCAGCTCTGGTATATCCTTTCTATATTCTTCATATCATTCAGCTCTTATTTGATTCTGATTTTGGATTTCCTTTTGGTTATTTTCCATTTTAGCAGCAGTTTCCTTCATTGTTTCCATCATTTCCTTCATTGTTTTCATTATCTGTATTCTAAATTCCATTTCTGTCATTTCTAACATTTCTTTATAGGTGGAATCCTCTGCAGTAGCTACCTCACAGTCCCTTGGGGGGGTTGCTCTGGACTAGTTTTTCATGTTGCCAAGATTTTTCTGCTTATTCTTCCTCAGAGTGTTTTCTTTTATCTGTTTCCTTGCCCTACGTTTTCTTTCACTTCTTCTTCCTCTATAAGTTACCATGCTTCTGGACTAGGGTTTTGATGAGTCCTTTTGGTACATACCAGAAGGATCAAAAGAAGCTTCCGGTGGGATTAGACTGAATGAGCACACACAACCACTTTCCAGTTCTCCACTGCTTTTGTCCTTCTCATGGGACCCAGAAGTCTCTTGTTGACTCCCTGTGTCCTCAAAGGGGTGTTTGGGCAGATACCACCATCCAGAGATGCCTGGAGTCTTCTCTCCTCAGTATCACCATGGCCAGTTGCAAGGAAGCTGTTACTCAGCTGCCATCTTGCTCCTCCCCTGAACCATCAGTCAATTAATTTTTGACAATAGTGTCAAGATCATTGAATGGGGAAAGGACATTCTCTTTAGAAAATGATGCTTGTGTCTGTTTGGAATAGTCAAAGCTGGGTAGTTTATAAAGACAAAAGATTTATTTGGCTTCTAATTCTTCAGGCTATACAAGACATAAGACAACCAATATCTTCTTCTGATGTGGGCCTCTGACTGTTAAAACTCAGCACTGAAGGTGAAGGAGAATGAGTGTGTGCCAAGATCACATGGTAAAACAGGAATCAAGGTGGGCAGAGGTGCCAAGCTCCTTTTAACCATTCTCACAGCATCTAAAAGTGAGAACTCACTTCCACAAGAACATCACCAAGCTACTCATGAGAGATCTGCCCATGCAATCCAAGCATCTCCTGCCAAGCCCCATCTCCAACATGGGTTTATCAAATTTCAACATATGACTTGTAGGAGCCAAACAAGCACATCCAAACCATAGTTCTGCCCTTTTAATATACATGTCTCATGTCCTTCTCACAATGCAAAATATGATCATTTATTAATAGTCCATCATAGTCTTAACTTGTTCCAGCATCAACTCAAAAGTCCAAAGTCTCATATAATACTTTAGACAACTTACTTCTAGCTATGGGCCTGAAAATCAAAATAAAGTTATTTACTTCTTAGATACAGTGGTATAACATGTATCAGCTAAACATTCCTATCTCAAAAAGAAGAAATCAACCAAAAGAAAGGTATAACAGGCTCTGCACAAGTCTGAAGACTAGCAGAGAAGACATTAAACTTTAAGGCTCCAAAATAATCTCCTTTGACTCTATGTTTTACATTCTGGGCACACTGGCATAAGAGGCAGGCTCCTAAGGCCTCAGGAAGTCTTATTACCATGGCTTTGCTGGGAACAGTCCATATTGCTACTGTCATAAGTTGGAGTTAAATTCCTGCAATTTTTCCCAGCTAAGATTGTATGCTATTGGTGGCTTCATAACTCTCAGGTCTGAAGTGCAGTGCCCTGATTTCATATATCCACTGGGCAGTGCTAAGGTGGAAACTCTCTTCCTAGACTCCAACCCCACATTTCTTCTCAACATTGCCCTAGCATTGTCTTTCTGTACGAATGGTGCCCCTGAAGCAGAATTCTGCTTGGGCACCCAGGCTTTCTGATATATTCTCTGAAATCTACATGGAAGTTTCCAAGTCTCCACCACTCTTGAATTCTACATACCTGCAGACATGACACTATGTGGAAGCCAACAAGAATTACTAACCTCTAGAGGCACAGGATAAGCAGTACCTGGGGCCCTTTGAGTCATGACTACAGATGGAGTAGTGATAATGAAGGGAGCATTATTCAGAGGTGATTCATAGCAATAGTGTTCTGGGCCTAGTATCTGAAACCATTCTGTCCTCCTAAGGCTCTGAACTGGTGACAGGAGGGGTTGATTCAAAGATTACTGAAAAGCCTTCAGAGCCTTTTACTCATTGTCTTGTTTATTAGAACCTGGCTCCCTTTTAGTCATATTGATCTTTCTGGCAAGTTGATACTTTATAGCACCATTGGGTTCCTGTCCTAAAAATGCCCTTTCTTTTCTAGCACATGGCCATACTATGGATTTTCCAACCTTTTACACTTTGCTTCCTTTGTAATAATAAATTCTACCTTCATTTCTTTGCTGCCATATTTAATCATAAGCTGTTAAAAGCAACTATTCCACTTCTTGAACACTTCTCTGCTTAGAAATTTCTTCCATCAGATACGCTAGGTTATCACTCTTAAGTTTTGCTTTTCACAAAGACTTAGGGCATGAACACAATGAAGTAAAGTTCTTTGCTAAGGCTTAACAAGAGTGACCTTTGCTCCAGTTCCCAGTAAGTTTCTCATATCCAGCTGAGATCTCCTCAGCAAGGTCTTTTTTTTTTTAATTTTTTTTAATTGAATGTTAACTATGTACATTAATGCACTTCTGGGGTACAGTGTGGGGTTTTCACATACATTCTGAAATACTTCCATCAAACTGGTCAACACAGCCTTCATGTCATTTTCTCAGTTA
>CAUYTI010160597.1:0-96873 GCA_963575145.1 Galago senegalensis | reverse complement strand
CCTCCAACTCCTGGGCTCAAGCGAGTCTCTTGCCTCTGCCTCCCAAGTAGCTGGGACCACAGGCGCCCGCCACAACACCTGGCTATTTTTTGGTTGCAGCCGTCATTGTTGTTTGGCGGGTCCGGGCTGGGGATTTGAACCCACCACCTTAGGTGTACGAGGCTGGCACCTTAGCCGGTTGAGCTATAGGCGCCGAGCCTCAATTTAGTATTTTAATATTAAGCAACTTGATAGTAAATAAAGTTACTCATCCTCATAATTGTTCCACATTTCAGAATTTCATATGTAGAATCGTCAAATAAATTTAAATATGAAACAAGGAAATTTGAATGTATGTTATGGATGTCGTACTGAAAAAGCCACACTTTCCTTTTAAAGTAAATTCGCTATTACCAATACTGATAGCTAACACTTATACAGTGTCCACTAGATGCTAGTGACTATCACAGGTATGGGTTAAATTATTAAGCATTTTATTTAATTGTTATATTTTAGAGCTAAGAAATTGAAACTAAGTTAAGGTAATTTGCCAAGGTTTTAAATGGTGGTAGTCTGATTAGAATTCAGGCAGTCTGGTTCCAGGGTCTTTAACTCATTCATATCTAACCACAAAAAAGTTTCATTTTACTAACTATTTTTCTAAGCCTTGCCAAATTGATGTTCGACACTGATATCTTCCTTTATTGTTTTAACCACCCTTACTGACTTCACTGTACAACATTCGTGTGGCATGTTCACGAGCCCCAGAAGTTTCTCAGCCATAGTGACCTCCAATACTAACTCTGTAAATATCCAGCCTAACTTCATTCAAATTATTTATCCTTCGAGCTTTACACACTTAGTCAATTAAGCAATGCTGAACGAGAACTAATGATTCAACCAGGTAGCATCATTTGAGGTGTTTGGTGTCCAGCCTTAGCTGTGCTCTCACCATCATTCAGGAATATTCTTCTTTTTTCCCTTCATATATGACAGTGGCCATACACGGCCACAGCCCACACTGCTTTCAACAGTGAATAGGATAAACTCTCCAAAAGGTGGCAATGAAGAAAGAGGAGTGCTTTTGTTAAGGTGATGAAAAGAGAAATGTGGGGAGGGGGAAAGGAGAGAGAGAGAGAAGGCTACCTTTAACCAACCAAAAAAAAAAAAAAAGCCTTCCCTTCCTCAGACTGATGGAGTCTCCCAATTATCCTCTTGGCTGTGCTTAATTTATATAGTGTGTGACCTGTAAAACCATAGTGGCCTTGTGTGAGAAAGGGGTTTTTAAAGCTAGTAGAAATTTTTAGCAAAATCATTTGCTACAATTATGTGTATAAACCTATCAAATTACTAAGCTCAAGTAATCCTTCTGCCTCAACCTCCCAAGTAGGTTGGACCATAGATGCCCACCACCATGCCTGGCTAATTTTTTTCTATTTTTAGTAGAGATTGGGTCTCACTCTTGCTCAGGCTGGTCTGGAACTCCTAACCTCAAAGGATCTGACTGCCTCAGCCTCCCGGAGTGCTAGGATTATAGGCATGAACCATTGTGCTAGGCCAAAAATCTTTTTAAAAATAGTTTTATTGAGATGTAATTTACATGCCATACAATTAGTCCATTGAGAATCTACACATTAGTGAGTACTATTCATCAGTGAGAGATGTTTTGTCTCTGAAAATTAAAAAGAAAATTAAAAAAAGGTATGCCATTCAATAGTTTTTAATCTGTACACAGATCTGTGTAATTGTGACCATAATTGATTTTAGAAATTTTTTTCATTATCCCAATAAGAAACTCTATAACCATCAGTAGTCACTCGCCATTTCTCCAGCCCTAGGAAACCAATACTCTACTGTCTGTCTCGTATATTTACATATTCTGAGCATTTTGTAGACATGGAATCATACCATATGCCGTCTTTTATGAGAGGCTGCTTCTAACTTGCCATAACGTTTTCCAGGATCATCTGTATTGCAGCACGTATCACTAACTTTTGCCTTTGCAATGCAAACTACTTAAAAGCAAACTTGGACCCGGTGTTTTTTGGCTTGTGAGATTTCATAAAAGATGCCCTATAGGAAGGTATAACAGGTGTAACTTCTACATGGCATGAAGCTCGAGCATGAGGAAAGAAGTAGTTCTGAAGTTATTTACTGAGCATCCATTTGCCGCTATTAACTACTAACCACTCATGGATGACTCTCTAATTGCTATCTTCATTCCTAAATAATCAGTTAGGCACCAAAATTACATTTCCAATTACACATACCCACTTGTGTATCCAGGAGGTGGCATCTTGAACTCAATTCTCCCAGTCTCAGTGGCCCAATCTTTAACTCTTCTTTTTGCTTCCATAGTCAGTTGCCAAATGTTGTAAATTGCATTTTCAAAATACGTCTTCTGTTTGGGCATTCTCATACTGTTAGGGGTTGAATTGCATTTCTCCATAAAAAGATGTATGGAAGTCCCAACCCCCAGCACCTCAGAAAATGACCTTATTTGGAAATACAATCATTGCAGATATAATTAGTTAAGGTGAGGTCGTACTGGAATGGGGGTAGGTCCCTAATCCAATACATCTGTGACCTTACAAAAAGAACACCATGTCAAGAGACACGGGCACAGGAGAATGATGAGTGCAAATGGGAGCAGACATCAGATGACGCATCTACAAGCCAAGAATGTCAAAGATTGCACACTGTCACTCGGAAGTAGGAGACATATGAAGTGATTTCCCTTCAAAGTTTCCAGACACTAAACCTGCTGACACCTTGACTTGTAGCTTCTAGAACTAAGGTGAGGTGATAAATTTTTATTGTTTGCAGTAGCAGGTTTGTGGTACTTTTACTTCTTAAGCCTTAGAAAACTAACACAAATACTGAATGACTTCATGGAGTTTAGACATTCTTCGTATCATATGTTCCAAATCTTATTTCATCTTTTTCTCTATTGCCCTAGACTAAGCCATCATCACTTAGGCACTACATGTATTAATGGACTCCTCATTGTTTCCCTGCTTCCACTCTTTTATCCTTATAATCTATTGGGCTTAGAAAGAATACTTTAACAATGTAAATTAGATCTTATCAATTTTATGGTCAAAATCCTCCAATAACATCCCTGAAGGGGACACTTAAACAGCCGTGTTGATGAGAGAGCTGTTTAGCTCTGACACATCACCTCCTGGCACTCTCCTCCATCTCACTATGTACCTTTCTTTTTTATTGGATGAATTCAGTTCCCCCATTGCACAAACTCTTTGCCTGAAATGCTTTTCCTCTTATGGTTCATTCCTTTTTGTCATTATATTCCAGTGTAACTGTCAGTTATGAATAGCCTTCCTTGAATACCACAACTAACACATACATATTTGATCAATTTTAATTCTTGACAGTGCAACTTATCAGTATCTGGCATTTTATATATATTTCATTTGGTAATGTGTCTCCCCTTCTTTCTATGCTCAACAGAATCTGAGCTTTATGACAAGTGGGACTTGTCTTTTTCATCATTTCTTTGCAGTATCTGGGAAACTGACTGGTACATGAGATTTCAATAAATACTCAATTGTGAACCAGATAAAACTATGTTCTTCTTTTAAAGGGGAAAATCGGTAATTAAGAGAAAAACAAAAACTTAAATGTTGTTGACTGTTGCATGGAAGAGAACAAACATATAAAGGATATGAGGAATCCAACTAAGCGTTCTCAGAGATGAGCTTACATTTATGCTGAGAGCTGAATGAAGGCTGGTAAGGAACTAGCCTCACAGAGCTTAGGGAGGAGAATTTCTAACAGAAATAATAGTATTACAGTCTTAGAGGCAAAGAGTTCAGTGAGTTCCAAAAAAAGTCAGTGTGATTAGTGACACTGGAGAATGAGTAGTGACTAGAAAGGTTATCAGGGTACAGACCATACAAATTTATGTTGCTGACTGACATCATGTGATTTACAGTGGAGAGTCTGTCTAAACTGTGTCCCTGACCAGGACCATCGGAATCATCTCTGTGCTCCTTAACACTACAATCTGAGATACCATCCCAGAACTGAGTATGATCCCCAGGTGATTCATATGCACAATCCAGTTAGAGAAATACTGGTATTGAGAATCGATAAGGGTGAAATAGAATAGGGGAAACTAGTTAGGCTAGTGATATTCTATGGTCCAAGTGAAAGATGATGGTGGTCTGTGAGTGATAGCAACTGGGTACAAAGGTTGACACCTGTAATCCCAATGACCTGAGAGGCTAACACAGAGGATCGCTGGGGCCAGGAGTTTTAGGGATCCTAAGTGACAGAGCAAGATCTCAGTTCTAGTAAAAAAGAAAAAAAGTGATACTAGGATGGATGAGAAGACTGACTTTAGGTTATGCTGTAAAGGTAGTTGGCTTAGGTGTCTTCACCAGATAAAGGGAGATCTCAGCAGGCAGGAAAAGGTATGAACATGGATTTCCTAGGAAAGTTTGAAGATATGTATCTTTGGGTCTACTGGGTGTCATACTTTTTTCCTAGTTCTTTGTTATCGTCATGGAATAGAAGGCATGCTTTGCCTTAAAGCTGTCCAGATCCTTCACTTTCTTCACATTAAAGACTATAAACCTACACTTTTCAAGTCTTTATTAAATACTTTACAGAACACTTTCCTTTCAAATGTTTTAAAACTTAAAGCCCAAGGCTGAGCAATACTGTTCTCCCTAGTCCCTAAAATGCTCCACTCCTAGGTTTTAACAGAAAAAGATTCTCAAACTAGAAACTGGGTAATCTTGAGTTTCTGGGTGCAAAGCAGCTTAGACCCTACTAGACTGGTAGTCTCATTTTCCTTGGTGTCCAATTCTGTACTCTTAAAAAGGAAATCATTGAACTAGTAGGTAGTAAATTAATGGGAATCAAAGTAGGCACTTCCCAAGCCGAGGGGAAGCGAGTTATCTTGCCTTAACACACTGTTAGTAAGTGGCAGTGGAATTCCAATTCAATCATCTGTATATAATGTCATTAAATACAGATTAATGATCGAGAATCTAGTTACACCTGTAAACACAGGCAAATGCCCTTTTCTTTTTGGCAGTACAGAGAGTGAAAAATTTCTTGCCATTATTTCAATTCTCAGATGTTGGTAGTCTAGAGAATGGTACCAGGACATCAGTGGTATTCCACTGTTTCTTGGTTAAATTCATGAGACATGGAGAATCTGGAGAGCCCCGTTAGTAAATGACACATATTCAGCAGTATTAGTGTTGCCTTCTTTAATGGATTTATCTGAAATACAGCCCCAACCAAAGATTCTTATAACTTTCGGTAAGCGGAGTCCCTTCCAAGAAACCACACTTCCAACTTGACAGGGGCGCCTCCAGTAAGTTAAACGAAGAGCGCTTCAGAGCCGCGAATGGGTCAGGGTGAGGGAGGACAAGGCTGAGCGAGGTCCTCCCGGGACCCGCCTCCTCGGTTGGCACCAGCTCGCGGGGAAAATAGGTTGTGCGGAGGAAGGGCAGGTCCCCGAGGCCTCCAGGTGCCAGCCGCGTGAGTGGGCGGAGAGGCCCCGGGGCCTGCTAGCCGCCCAGGACGGCGTCCAGGGATCACCCTAGGTCCGCTCCTCCCCGCCGGCGGGGGGAGAGGGGGAAGGAGGCCGCACTCCCCGGCTATAAAGGGCCGCCCCGGGCCGCCGCGGCTCGCTCAGGCTCGCCTCGACACGCCTAGGCGTCCTCCGGCTCCGCCCTTGCCGCCCGCTCCCAGCTCGAGCTCCAGTTCCCGCTCCGGCCCCACTCGACCCTCTCGGGCCTCGGCTACTCGGGCTGCGGCGGAAGATGGCGGCTCCGGCGACTCCCGCGGCTCAGGCCCCCGACTCCGAAGCGGCGTTAGCGGCCGCCCTGGCGGACGTGCCCGAACTGGCCCGACTCCTGGAGGTCGACCCGTATCTAAAGCCCTTCGCCGTGGACTTCCAGCGCAGGTACCGCCCCCTCCCTCCAGCCCCCCACAGCTGCGCAGTGCGCCTCCCGCGAGCCGCTCGGTACTCCGGCGCCCCCCGCCCTCGCGCCGGCCCCGCCCCCGGCGGGGAGTCACCAGGTGGGCGGGGCGTCGGGCGGGCTCGCGCCAGGGGGTTCGGCGGCTTCCGAAGTTGTGGGCCAACAGCTCTGACCCCCGGAGTCTGAATAAACTTTCCTCCGCCCCCTCCCCTCCCTTCTGATCAGCAGCCTTGCGCCACTGGGTACGTGCTCTGGCTCTCCGCGCCCGTTTCCTCTGGTGCTGCTGGAGTGACGCAACACCAATGCAGGCTTCCTGACATTTGCTCGCGCCAGCGTGCTGCTTTGAATTAGAGTGGGCATAACACCGGCCTGTGTAATTGCGCATTTAAAACTGTCTAGTTTGTTTCGTAGCAAATACTGTGATTTTTTTTTTTTAAATTTAACAGGATTCCTTCAGGCAGACGCTCTGTCCTAAATTTCGTTCTTTTCTTGCTAGTATTTCCCCTCTTGGGGACAGTTAGGCTTAGCTTAGTCAATTTTTACTCCCCTGTGCCAACATTTATGAGTTAAATATGCAGCAACATTCGTGAACTTGTGACCTTGCAATCATGAAGGGGGAGAAAGGCAAGGAAAGCCAGTGTTGGATGCTTCAGTATTAGCTTGCCTCCTATTACTGTGTACCACTGAGTCACCATAATTGAGTTACTGGGCTAAGGATGCCACTAACCAGCTCAACTAAAAAGATAGAGTTTTGCAAATTGAAAGAGCTGTTATGCTAGTTATAACAGTACATTTGTGAGGTAAGCTCACTATGATTTAATAGATTCTGCCCTTTTAGGACAGCCACTGCAGAATAAAAACTACTCTGTTAATAGAATATACTTGGACAATTTTTAAAGTAATAGAAAACATTCAGCTAGTTGCTGGCATGAAATAGCCTTAAAGGTAGTGAATATGAGTTGATTTGGAGTTTTTTTTTAAAGCAACTTAAGTTTGTGTCCTGGTATAACACAGTATTCAATTAAGTAAACATGTATAAAGCAACTCCTGTGAACACTGCTCCAGGGATTGTAAGAAGTTGTGTATGTCTTCTTCTAGAGCTTGTATATACTAATGAATGAACCCTCAACAAAAGTGGTGGCCTTGAGCTGCTGCTTACTTAATCAGATGATTATACCCTTATAGAAGCCATTTGGGGAGGAACCTTGTGAAATTGCTTTCAGAAGTTGCAGTAGACACTTTCAAGGAAACTTATAGTTCAAGATCGGATTTGATTTACCAGTAGTCAAACATTTTGGAGCTAAAGGTTGTGATTAAACGTAATGGTCAGACTTTTTCTTGATGTGTTCTAATGATGACATTAATTCACCTGTGTGCTTTGTAAAATGACACTTAAGACAAGATATTTTTAAAAGAAGAGTTGTGGAACCGTTTTGTCTATGTCCCCCACCAGACAAACATTCTTTGTAAGTGCTTTACTTCACTTCCAGCTCCCCGGGGATGATTCTGTCACGGTTTGTCAAAACTAATGAAGGAGACAAAGGGCAGAATAAAGAAGTGGGGGAATCCAGTGTTCTCGGTGAATAGCCTGGGTTAGTGGGCCCATGTGTCTCACCCCGACCTGGTTTCTACTTCTGGCCTTGGTTATGAGTAATTGCCATTTTCCAGCACACTTGTTCCATTTAGACATAGTGAATAGTATTTTAACATTTGGCTATGGTAATTTTTACTGTTAACACTTGAATAATAAAAAATTCCTCCTTCTTCCATTCTGGTCTTGGTTCCATGTTCCATTTTTTTTTTTTTTTTAATTCCTAACAACCTACTTGGGCAGTGTGTCTTTGGTATAACACAAGTACATAGTCAGCTATTGGAGTGCAAAGTATGCTCATTAAAGGAGAAAAGAAAATTTAGGTACAAGGGACAATATATATGAATGGTGGTTCCTTCTCATTGTAGACTCTCATACTTCTCCAAGAGATGTCTCTTCCTTTGAAATTTGTTTGTATGTTTGTTGTAATTTGGATCAAATGTGGGGGATTAGTGAGTTATTCTGTGCCATAAAATAAAAACTAGTACATTAGTGTGGGGGATCACTTCATGATGTCTTGTTGACTACTTTCCAAGATGGCATTTTCCACTTGGCACTTCCTCGATTAGTTGTGGTCATCATTCCAATATCTTAGGGCTTTAAAGTAACATTTAATTGTCCTCAAATTATATGCCAGTGTGCATCAGCCATACAGTCAGCACTCAAAGATCTAAACTATGAAGAATATGGTTTTTTTTTGTTTTTTTTTTTTTTTTTAGACAGAGCCTCAAGCTATCCCCCTGGGTAGAGTGCTGTGGCATCACAGCTCACAGAAACCTCCAACTCCTGGGCTCAAGTGAGTCTCTTGCCTCCGCCTCCCAAGTAGCTAGGACCACCGGCGCCCGCCACAATGCCTGGCTATTTTTTGGTTGCAGCTGTCATTGTTGTTTGGCGGGCCGGGGCTAGATTTGAACCCTCCACCTTAGGTGTATGTGGCTGGCACCTTAGCCACCTGAGCCACAGGCACCGAGCCAAAGAATATGTTTTAAAGCATACTTCCACAATAGTAGTTTCTGGGAATAGAGAATACACTGAACTAGGCACTCTTTCTTACAGCTTCTGCTTAGGAGGAAGACCCTTCTGCTAATATATTATATTGGCCATTGCATGTGATCTTGCTGTGTGGGTGGAACAGAGAACTGACATTTGTGAACCACTGCTCAAAGCACCATAGTTGCAGTCTGTATATTCTGTCTATAGTTGATATGGTACTTTCAGACTTATTATGGTATTTTAGTTAAAACTTATAAGAAAACCGCAAGGTAGAAAGGGTAGGATGTTTTCCTGTTTTACAGATAACAAAGTTAAGATTTGATCAAGTGACTGGCTTGAGTTCCTGTGGCCAGTAAGTACTGCAACTGAGATTAAGCTTTCTTTCCTAAAACTGCTGTCAACAAGTTCACAAACAACTTCCTCAAAATGTAAGGATACCTCGTTCCTTTTCTTTATCTCTAGCATTGGTATATGTGGGTTGTTACAAAAGTTTTGAGATGCAGAACAACAGAGAAACATAAAATCCATGTGGACAGAAACAGATGAAGCCCTCTTGGCAATGCTGACTTGCACAGGTAAGTCAGAAAGGATGCTGGGGACTGTGTTTCTTCCAAGTAAAATAATGAACCATGCATGACACAGTCTATGTCAAAACCTTCTTAGTGATCCACATTGTGTTTTTTCTTGGCTCTTTGTAGTCACAATCTTGCTTTTCTTCTATTTTCTCAGCTTCTTTCTGATCATTTAATATAAAAGATTCTTGAGGCTTTTCCCCAGGGCCTTTTACATATTTCTTCTTTGTATCCTGTTCCTAGATATTCTCATCCTGTCCATGGATTCCACCTATCTAGTAAAGTTGTTCACATCTTTCCGCACCCCAGCTCTTCCTCCTGATCTTAGACATATTTTTAAGTATCTTTATTTTGATGTTATATAAGTAGTACAAAGTTTCACAGGTTTGAAATGGAACAGATTTCAACAAAGATTTTCAGATTTAATAGATTTTCATTATAAACCTGTTTGTCCCTTTATACCCTGTCTCATCTACAACTGCTCAAGCCTGACACTTAAAGCTTATTCTTGTTTACTCCTCTTTCCTTTCCTTATGTCCCCGAGTTTAATTGATTACAGCTCCTGGCTCTCCAGTATGTATCACCTGGTGTTCCTTACTGCTGTCATCCTTTTGTGTGTTGCTATCATGTCTAGCTGGGTTTCCAGTCTTCACCTCACTCTGCTTCCTCTATGCCTTTACTCAGAAACCAAGTAAAAAGAGTGGACTTTGAAGTAAAATCTGATGCTGATACTTCTCTACTCAAACACTTACCCTCTCTTTTTTGATACAGGGTCGTTCTCTGTTGTCTGGGTTGGAAGGCAGTGATGTTGTCATAGCTCACTGTAATTTCAAACTTTGAACCTCAAGCAGTCTTTCTACTTCAGCCTCCCAGAGTTCTAGGATTACAGGGGTGACCCACTGTGCCTGGCCTCATTTCTCTTCAGTTACAGTACGGAGTCCTCATGACCTACAAGAGTCTACATTATCTGGGCTCTGTGACCTTTCCTGCCTCATCTTTGCACCCTCCCTCTCTCTCTGTACCATCAGACTTGAGGGGCTTAAAGGGAGAAAAGCAGTTCGGATGTCTGGAGCCATTCTGTAAGGATACTAGAATAGGGGTAAAGTAAATCAGAAGCATGATATCTCTTTTCCACCTGTGACCATTTTTTATTGAAATTGAAGATTTTCATTTCTTATTTTGCTGATAAACACAGGAAGCTAGTGGGTCTGGAAAAATCACCACATAAAAGACAAGATGGGTCAAGAATTAGAAAAATTTGTGTTCTTAATCAGAAGAGTGACTCTATTTTTAGTTGAGTAGGAGTGAATTCATAAGTGCATCTTTTCCTGTATTTAGTTTTATTCATATAAAATTATTTCTCTATCCGACAAAAGAGGTCTTTAACAAATGTTTAAAGAGCATCACCTTGGAGGTGGGCCATCCTGTCTTGGATGCCACATATTTTGGTCTAGCCCCAAGTTCCATCTGTGCTGTTTTACAAGCCGTCATTTTTGCTTGCTGCATTCGTTGCTTCCGTCTTGTGGTAAGCTCTGATCCTCTGATCCATATCCCAGGATACAGCTGAGAGACAGACTGCTGCCTTCCCTGACTTCTCCTCATCCTTAAACCTTCCACTACACTGGATGAGCAGCTCTTCCTCCTGAGCCATCCCTGTTCTAAAGAGGATCTTACATTCCAGGGTGGTTGTCTTTCTACTTTTCATACCCCCACTAGATCGTCTGTTCCCGTAGTTGCACGCTATGTCTACATTGTTTATTCCTGTTGTGATCTCAGGCTATAGAACTAGACCTACCTCCTAGTAAATGCTTAGTATAATATTTAAACAAACAGATTGAATGTCTTCAGACACCATTTTTCCTTTTTGCTAGACCAGAGAGTATGAGGCTAACTTACTTTAAGCGAAAAATATCTGGAGTTCTGAAGGATGGACAGAGAACAGGAGTAGTTATTAGGAAGTTTTATGTGATCATCTGGGGAAAGAGAATATATGCTGAATTAAAGAGCGAAAGATAACCAGAACAAATCATGACAATAATTTTTAATTAGGTATTTCGACAGTCTGCTGACATTCAAGTTTTAATCTCTGAAAGAATATTCAGTTTGGGGGAATCTTTTATCAAGTAGTGTGCCCAAAAGTGAGAGAAGGGTTTTGATGTGTGTTAGGGGTTACAGACTGAAGATCTTTACTTCTTTAGAAATAAAATAATTTTTACTTCGGTGTCTAATCAGAATTGGAAAGTACTTTGGGTATAGTGTATCAGCAACCACACCAACAACTGATTCTCATAGCACAGAACTTTTACACCATAGCTGAATTACGCACTTTTTTCTCAGTGCCCAACCAAGTTGGGGGTTGGGAAGAAAGTCAAATGTCAGCGATTTTAGAAGGCAGGGGAAAGTCCGAAGATTATGAGATGTACACGACCTGCTCTTCTGTGCCAGGAGATTCATTTGCCCTTTGCAGCTGAGAGCTGTACTAACTCTGGAGTCAGTCCTGAATTCTCTACAGTGATGGTCAAGAGGCTCTGACCTCTTCTTATTTTTCAAAGTGACTTAAAAGGACTTGATGGAGCATTTTGGTTTGGTTTAAGCTCAGGTGTTCGCTGCTCCCTCCTGAGAAATGACTCTTTACGTGGTAACTTCTTATAGGATTCCTTTCAGCTCTCACCAAACTAAGCCCTAGTTAGCCAGTGAGATGATAATACAAACCCTATGGATGAGCTATAGTTTTAGACTGATAAGTACATCATGCTGCTGTTATTTGAAAGCATGCATTAAATTTTGATTATACATTTATTTGTAGGTATTAAAGGAAAACATGAAAGCATGTTCTTTAGAGAATTACTATTCCCGGGAACCTTTCATACTAAAGTAAGCTGATTTTTTACTGGAGAGTAGATTCTCCTCTTGGGTTGGTGTCTGCTCCTTAGTATATAGTCACCACTGTTTTGAATCCAGGCTTCTTTTGTGTTTAATACCCAAGGTTATTATGTGTTTTATGTTTAAGGCACTAGGAACCTGGTACCTTGACATAAGGTAAAACTCCACATTAAACATAGGTTATAATACTACCTATGTTCATTGATTTATTACACAATTCCATTGAAGTTCATTTGACATTGAGTTGTGGTAACTGGCTTGTAAAACTTGGTTGATTTTTGATGTTTAAACAATTAGGATAATTTAGATTCTAAAATATTTTTTGTCTCACATGTAAAATGGGAATGAATGTGTAAAAATGCTTCTGAGTAACTGCTTCCAAAGTACAAGAGTAAGACAGGGCTTGAATTTTAGCACTCATAACTATTAAATGGCTTTGAGTTCTAGGGCAAATTAATCAACCCCTGTGAATGTGTCTCTTTCTCTGTAAAGGATAGGTAGAATCTAGTCTGTAGAGTGTCATGACAAGTAGAGATTTACATAAAGATGCTCAGTAAATAAATAATAATTTGATGATAAGATTAGCAAGCTAACTTTCCAACTTAAATATTTACTAGAAGGTTATTTTCAGAAGATTTGATTATTGTTAGCTTCTTTAACGCTATATTCTGAAATCAACGATCAGATAAATACCATGACTAGGAATTCCTCACAACTCTTTGTTTTACTTGTGTCTTTACTTTGGGTGGGAGAGTCCTTCTTTTTTTCCTAGTAGAGATGATTGTGTGGATGAGGTGAAGCAGGGAGTAATTTTAATCATAATCTAAGGGAGAAGGGAAAGAATATGTTTAAACTTTGATCCTTAATTTAAAGAGGAAACGATAAGGCAATTGCCAGTTTACTCTAAGCTAAAGGCAAGATGAGTCCTGGGATATAATGAGCACAACATTCCTTTTATTGAGAGAGGTAAATGGTAGCCTGCAGAAATTCAAAATCGTTCTTTTCTAGATCTTCCTTTTCTGTCTTTTCTCTTCTTTCATCTGACTGCTAAGTGTTCATAGTCTTGGGCATCAAACAGCTGCAGGGAGTTTCTTCTTCTTGAGCTCAGATGGCTAAAGGAATGGTCATACTGAGTTTACTAATAGCAGGAATAACTTTGAAAATAACACTAATGCGGAAGAAGCAAAAATAGAACAGCAGCTCTTTGATGAAAGAATTGTTCTAGAGTTATCTGAACATAAGACTAAGAGAAAATTTTGGATCATTTGTTCTACCTTCTTATTTTTTCCTTTTTCTCTCTTTTATATTTGATGATCTATAATTATTTTTAACAGATTTGATTTTGCATAGGATGTATAAAATAAAGGAATGGAATAAGCATATGTATTTTAGCAGAACCATTGAATGATAGTTACAATGAGACACAATTTCTTGGTATATATACTAGTTCTAAAATCCAAAATATGATAACCAGAAACCAAGTAAGAAATAGACTTCTTGCATAGGTAAACTTGTAGTTTTCTAAATATTAGCAAGTGAAAATTATTTGTTTTACCAGTGACATCATATGTTATTCAATATCATCAATCTAATTTGTTTTCACCTAGCCATAGGTTATAGTGATGAGTGACTATGATACAGACCTTCAGGCTATCACAGAAACACAATAAAATTAGTGATGTGCATAGGGGCTTATGAAAGGAGATCCAACACCCTCTTAATTAACAGAAAACTCTAAGGAAAGGGAATTATAGAAATAGAGGTTTGTGTCTCTTAGTCATGAAGAAAGTGAAAGTGGGTGGTTTGGGCCTCAGTGTGGGTTCATCCTTGTTTATCTTTCTCCTCTGTCATCCTCTGTATCTGGTTGCTGTTCTTATGCTTAGAAGATGACTGGGCACACGGCCTGGTTTACTGTCTCTATTTTAGTCAAGCATACGTTAAACTCTTGTGAACTTCGTCTAGTTCTTTTCATTTATCTGAACTATTCTATGATTATCCTTAGCTGAAAGTGAGCCTGCATCATCAAGGCTTTCGGCCACACACACATCTTCCTGAGAAATGTCTTCTGTCTCATTCCTCACACCTTTCTGAGGCTCTTTTCCTTTCTTTAAAGAGGAACCTACACGTAGAAAAGGTAAAAGCCTTGCAAGATCATGTTGTAGTCCTCCAGCATCACATATAGGTGCAGAGCCTTCTTAGGAAAGTTTCCCTCTTCGTGAGGGAAGTCCGCAGTCACAATCTTCATCTCCAATCTTTACGTCTTGGCTTTTAGTTTCCTAGACTTGATCTTTGTTTTTCTGGATTCCTTTTTTTTAGAGGAAATACAGAGACTTTTAGCTGCTCTAACCCCAAATAAGCTGATTTAGTCTCTTCAGTCACTTAGCTCTGATGAAAGAGCTCTCCTATCTTCTCTTTTTAATTTCATTAATAGTTTACTCCCCCCAAATATAAGAATGTTATGAGATGAAATCAGCTTGTGAATTACTAATATTTTTTCTGTGTTTTCTTGGGCTCATAAAAAACTGGTCAGTTTTTTTGTTTTTCTTTTCTTTTCTTTTTTTTTTTTTTAGTTTTTTTTCTTTAAGTTACTTGGAGAATAGGATATTTGTGGGATTAGAAAGAAAGGGAGAAATAAATTAAAGATGTCAATTAATTTGTGCTCAGTCTTTAAAATATGAATTGTTTTTGTCATCTAACTATCTACATGTTGATGAGTATTTTAACATTATACTTTTCCATGCATTTTTGTTTTCTTTTGTAAATAATATGTATAATGTGAACAAAGTTCTCTGAAAAGGAATTTGGAAGAAACAGACTTATTCTAGTGAACAGTTTGCAAACTGGGGAGATGCAGCCTTCAGTGTAAAGTGTTCCAGAGAACAAAGCGAAGGCTCCAGTGTTACAGCAAAACTTCTTACCCAGGTTCCCAAGCACATGTTTATGGAAATGAAGGATTGCAACTTCCTTAGTTCTGGTTGGTTGAGACAGCTGAGCACTGATTGATTTAAGTAAACACAGGAAGTTGTAAAAGGAATGCAAAGAAGGCTCCTGCACCCTTCGCCAAGCTTGCCCCAGTACCCTTCACCAAGCATGAACCAGTACCCTTCTGCAAGTGTGCCCTAATACCCTTCACCAACCATGCTCCAATACCCTTCACCAAGTATGTACCAGTACCCTTCACCAAGCATGCACCAGTGGTACTATCTTGCATAACTGTAGTGTGGTATCAAAACCAGGAAAAACACATTGGTACAAGCTACAGACTTTCTTCAGACTTTTCAGGTTTTCGCAAGAGCTTATTTGTGTGTGCTGTACTTTCTTAAAATTTTATTATATGTATTATTGTAACGGGTACCACAATGGTGATATGGATCTGTTCCATTACCACAAAGAAAGTCCCCTTTGCTACCTCTTTATACTCATCCTATGAGTCTTGCCTCACCCATTCCTAACTTTCAGCAACCATATTTGGTTTCTATCTCCATACTTTTTTCATTTTGACAGTGTTGTACAACTTAAACAATATGTAAGCTTTTAAGATGAACTGTTTTTTCCGCCCAGCGCAATGCCACTGAGATCTACTCATGTTGCTTGTGTCAGTAGTTTGTTACTTTTTGTCACTGTCACTGGGTAGTATTCCATTGCATGGATATGCCGTCCCTCCAGTTTGTTTATTCACTTTTTGAAAGACATTTGGACTGTTTCCAGTTTTTGGCTATTACAAATATTACAGTAAAGCTATAATATGAATATTTATGTATAGGTTCATTTCTCTGGGATCAATGCCCAGGAATGTGATGGCTGGGTCACATGGCAAGCATTTGTTTAGGGTATAAAAAATTGGCAAACTATTTTGCACAGTGGTTATACTATTTTGTATTCTACTAACAGTGCTTTAGGTAGCCAGTTTATTTGCATCCTAGCTTGCCTTCGATATTGTCACTATTTTTTATGTTAGCTGCTCTAATAGTTGTGTAAGGATATGTTTGTGGTTTTCATTTGCATTTTTCCAATAGCTAATTATGTTGAAAATCTTTTACTTTTGAAAACACTTTTAAAAGTAAAAAGTATTTGAATGTCCTCTTTGGTGCAATGTTTGTTCATGTCTTTCACTCTTTTTCTAACTGGATTGATTTTGCTTTTTTTATTTTTGAGTTTTGAGCATTCATTATATATTCCATACATAAATCCTTTGTCATGTATGGAGTTTGTATGTATTTTCTGCTAGTCTGTCACTTGTCCTCCCATTTTCTAAGCTGGGTCTTTTACAAAGGATTTTTTAAATTTTGGTGAGGTTCAATTAGTTGTTTTGTTTTTTCTTTTATGCATCATGATTTCCTTATATCTAAGACTTCTAGAATCTGAAGATTACCTCAAATACTCTTTCCTAAAAGTTTCATTGTTTTATGTACTACATTTATGTCTGTGTTCCATTTCCAATAATTTTTACATAAGCTTTATGGTTTAACTCTGGCTTTTTTTATTGCCCAAGTATGTTTGGTTTGTATAAAGATTGTAAATTGAAAAACTTGTATGCTCCCAAATAGACCAATTTTAAGTCAGTTTTCAATGACATACATAAACAATGACAATTTATATATATATAGTATATAAATGAAATATATACAGAAATATGTATATAAACACACACACACACACATATGAATAGGTTAATGAAAGCATGGAAACAAAATAACCTGTCAGTTTTTTTATTTGTAAGATCTTAACTGTTGGTTATTATCATAAGGTAACTGTAAAACTTTAGGAAACAGGAAAATTTGTGAAATACAGAATAATTTATTCTCAAGTAGGTACCTTATATTAAGTTTTTTTCTTTATGATTTTTAATTTTTGTGTTTTCTTATCACTTCATAGCATTATTGATTTATATTTCAAACAGATTTTGATATGAATACATATAGACTTGAACATACAATTTAATTTTAATTTTAATTTCTGTTTAGAGACAGGGTTTTCTTATAGCGTCAGCCAGGCTGCAGTGCAGTGATATGATCATAGCATATTTCAGCCTTGAACTCCTGGACTAAAGCGAATCCTCACCTTCGCCTCCCAAGTAGCAGGAACTATGGGCCTGTGCCGCCATGCCCAGCTGAACTTATAATGTTAATTGGACTTTTTTAAAAGTTTTAAAAAAATGTCATGTTGTTCACTTAGAACTCTTTCATTTGACAGTGTTTTATAGTTGTCAGTTCTACATTATAAAAATTAGTGCTTTTAAAAGCAAATTGTACGCAGTTTGGCTTTTTACTTAAATGACAAGTAAATCTGAAGTTTTATGTTTTATTTGTAAGAACAAATTTGTCAAATATTAATGTCAATATTACCCCAGATTAGTTGCATTAAAAAAAAATTGAAATTGGTCTTTAGTTTATTTAAATCTTGATGTTTACTTTGATGTTTGTCAGGGTTCATTGTGCTCTAAAAATATTTGAAATCAGAACATGTCGATTTCCAAACAGAAATTGGTTAGCTGTTGAGAGATGGAAGTTAGTATGTTTATTTGGAAAATTTAGGACATTTATGAATAATCCAGCTAAAAATATGCCCCCCTTTAAACAGAAAGGTAAAGTGGAGCTTTTGAGGATATGTTCATTCTACCGTTATTACTCACTGTGATGAATTCGATGAACTAAACATCCCGAAATGACTTCTACATAAATTATCGTCTTGTAATCATCAGATTGTTGCAGTTTCTGTATACCTCATTTTATGTGCATGGGAATCAGATCCTGCATTTCTAAGACGCCTTCAGGTCATGCTAACGCTGTTGTTTCATAGTGGATACTTGAGAAACAAGGCTTTGCCTATAGTCCCATCACTCAGATAGTTAAAAACCATCAGCAAAGGGCCAAATTTTATTCTGTAAATATTTAAGCTAATAATATATATTCCCAATTTTTGAAAATTCTTAAAATTATTTCTCTGTAAAAGGAGGAATGATTCTTTGAGAATGTGGGCAAAGTCTATAAGACTTTTCTGGAAATAGTCAAAGAATATAATAGCTAAGACATGAATGAAGATATGTGAACTTGTACACAGCTTTTCCTAAAGTCAAAGTTTACTTGCAAAAGTAGTCAGTTGCAAAATGTCCTTGTGTAAGAATTGCCACATTGGGGCCGGGTATGGTGGCTCACGGCTGTAATCCTAGTGTTCTTGGAAGCTGAGGGGGTCGATTGCCTGAGCTCACGGGTTTGAGACCTGCCTGAGCAAGAGCGAGACCCCATCTCTGAAAATAGGTGGACATTATGGTGGGCACCTGTAGCCCCAGCTACTCAGGACGCTGAGGTAGGAGAATCACTGAAGCCCAAGGGTTTGAGGTTGCTGTGAGCTATGATGCCATGGCACTCCACCAGGGGCAAGAAAGTGAGACTCTGTCAAAAAAAATACCCCCCCCAAAAAAACAAACAACAAACAAGAATTGGCACATTGTGTAAAAAGTGGAGCCTTTAAAATGGTTTGTAAATCATATGTAAAAACACCACAACATGTTTCTTTATTATAGGAAGCTCATTTTAGAAGGAATAGGAATTGCTAGTTTTAGAGGCAATGAGGCAAGGCGTAAGTGAGGTAAGGGGGTCCTGTTCCTGAGTGAGTCGGGGATATTATGATGCATATTGCCTGATGGGAAGGGTAAAGGCAAATGGGTAATGAGTCCTGAATGCCTGTTCCTGATCCCACCTGAAGTGTCTCGCTTAGCTTGGCACCATTCAATAGACATATACATATGCTATGTATAATTTAAAATTCTCTAATAAAAAACGATTTTTTTTCCTAATAGCCACATTAAAAATGGTAGAAAGAAGCAGGTATAATTAATTTTTATATTGTGCACTATTTAAGCCAGCATATTAAAAATAATATCTCAGTACGTAATTAAAAATTTTGAGGCAATATAAATTGTTTTAACATTAGGTTTTTGAAGTCCGATGTGTATTTTACACTTACGGCGCGTCTCAGTTGCAACTAGCCATATTTCATGTGCTCAATGTGACAGTGTGTGGCTGGCGGCTGCCGTGTTAGACAGTGCAGGTTTAGATTACATATTTGAAAGAGGAGCCTTTAGATTAAGCATTGGTATGATGTCACAGAGACTGAGGGGGGACACTGAGGAGGGAGAAAGGTTCTATCAGCTCTGTGTTCATAAAGGAGGTGATTTAACCCATAGAGTTTCTGACTTTGCCTGAGATAGGGAGTCAGCAATTATTGACCAGTTACATTTTTTATTCTGGGTGAGAAATAAATGGATGGTGTATCTTAAATGTAAACACGGAGATATGCTACATATTTTTAATGAACAGGGGCTGAGTAGAGGGCCATGTTTTCCCCGGTGGTTTGGCATGGCCAGTCTACATTGACCTTTTCCTGTAGGTGATTCTTGTAGATATCATACTTTCTTATGCTAAGTGCATTATATCTGTCACATAAAGCAAAAACACAAACACCCACAAAATAAAAAAATATCACGGGTTAAAATCAATCTGTTCCTTCTTGCTAAAGTGAATGAGATCAGGTGAATGAATAATCTCTGCCCTCATAGCTTTAGATATTTCTGGATGTGCCAGCGTCCCTTGAACCCAGCCCAAATAGCAGCTGTCCCTAACTTTGTTGTCCTGAGAATATTGCTTATGTGTGGTGACTCATTATGACTTGCATTATTCCTGAGTTGGTCTCTGCTTACAAGAGAAGCGGTCTGGAAGGACTGTTTCTCTGTCACACTTAAAAATAGTGATACTTTGTGGGAGTGTCTACGTGTGTGCCCTGTGACCTTCTATGTCCTTTTCTTGATGATCTGCTTTTCTTGTTTCCCATCGATGGTATTTCCTTCAAAGGTTATACTTTTTATTTATTTTGCACATACTCACTTTGAATGCTTAACAGTTAACCTTGTAATCACAGTGGAAATATTGCCCTTAATAAAAGTATTTGCCATCATGGGTGATCAATCAGGTTCTTCCAATGGAATACCGTTTGTTTTCTTATTCTCCCTAGTTTTCTATTTCCCACACTGCAGTTGCTCAGGACTTGCCGACTCACTGAGCATCTCTGGGATGCTGGATGGATGTTTCAAATTTCAGAAGAGAAAAATATATTTAGGGAACACATTATTGTCTTTTCATGTTTTCTGTAGAACTCAGAATAGAGGTTTGTACTCAAGGGGGGTTTTGCAAATATATACTGACAAGGGGTCTGGTCCAGCTTGTTCTGTAATATTGGAAGTCTCGAAATAATTATTATTGTGCTTGTTGGAGGGTCCCTAGAAACAGTTGAGAGCAATTCTTTTATCATGTAGTGGCCTGTGGTGGGCAAAGCCTCTCTCACATACAGCTTAACCTTTCTCCTGTCTAATACGACTCATGAAAAAGATTGTAATTTGTGCATTGTGCTTTTATCAGGTTGCTGTTCCCAATGCAGTTAGTGTAATTTTTCATTTCCTAACAGTCCTCGGGCAATTCTGTTTAACATGCTTTCTATTTCAGAACATTCTCCTATTTAAAAAACTTCTTTCGCCTCAGGCCCAACATACTTTTCCAGCCAGGCCAATAGTAATTTCTGTCCTTGCTCGCTTCATTCACCTTCACTGTTGCAATTCTGTGTGGATTCCCTAGGAATGTTTTCCTTTCGGGTTTATGGTATAGCAAATGCCCGGATATTTGGCCTTCTGTTTGTTGGCATTACTCTTGTTCACAAAAATATTAGTTCATTATTATTACGAGGTGACTATATGGCGATTATATATTATTTCAAATCTGCCTAACGTTTTTATATCATAAACCATACTTTGTTTTCTTAATAAATAGAATTTTAATTTTCCACCTGAGTTTTTAAAGTTGTCTACAGAATTTTCCTGAACAACAGCATTCTTGCTAGAAGAAAGGACAGATTTACTGATTTCTTTTTTATTTAAAAAAGCATTCAAGTTTATTTAACAGGTAGCAAGTTCTCTCTGTCTCTCTCTCTTTTTTGGTAGCAAGTTCTCTTCTTAAAGCTGAATGAAGGACGTTACCTGGATTGCCATCCCAGATGTCAGGTATTAGGTGTGATTTTGGTTTAAGCTGAGACAGCATTCTAAGTTGAGCCTCTTGAAGCTGGATCTGAATTTGGTAATAATGACATACTAGGGCGGTGCCTATGGCTCAAAGGAGTAGGGTGCCAGCCCATATACTGGAGGTGGTGAGTTCAAACCTGGCCTTGGCCAAAAACTGCAAAAAAAAAAAAAAAAAAAGACATACTATAGGAATTTAGGTTTCATATGGGGAAAGTGTGTAGTTAGGATTCCGTGGGCTTTGTGGTGAGATGCAGCGGGTCTGTGGAACAAAGAAAACTTCTGTTCTCTTATCATAAGGCACTTCTGGACTACACTGAGGTCAATTTTGAAACATTAGTTATAACATCAAGGTTCTTAAGGGAATGAATGTGTGTTTTTATGTTGTGCACACGTGACAGATACAGATCAAATATAATATGTCTGATATATAAGCGGCTTTTAAATCATGCCTTTCGTTAGATGGAATAAATGTGTTCTTATTCACTGTACTGATTTCTGTATATAAACAGGGGAGGAATTTGGGATTTTCCTCTCTTTGGGGATACTTATCATCGTGTTAAGGAGAAAAAAAGAGTACTTTTTTGGGTTATAGTTTGCCTTTTAAATTTCATTGCCTCTCCTCTCAACTTCCATCTGTGTTGACATTTGGGAATTTTGTGGTTGCTCTTTCTCAAGTAGAGAGGAAATGCTTAAAACAGAATTTATACTTTTAAACACAACCACGGCTCTATCACATTTTGATTCACTCCAGGTCTAATACTTTTCTCTAACTTAAAAAAAAATCACACACGTTGTTGAACTAAATATTTCACAAGCCTGTGATGCTACTGGTTATTAAACATTATTAACAAGCATTTATGGCAAATTCTAGTTGAAAATACAATGATAAATATTAAAGTTTTAGACACTCAATATTTTATGGCATCAAAGAGACATTTTTCTACAGATGCTTGACAGTTAATTGCTATTTGTTAATTACATTGTGTTTTCATTTTATTTCCATTTTTAATTAAGTTTCAGTTATAACCTGGGAAATAACACAAATTTGAATAAGCCACAGATAGCTAAATTTGGTGCTGTATGACACAATGTTGGCTGTCTGCTTTATTTGTTCTTAACCTTTTAAGTCCCAGTCTGTTGGCATTTTTGTGTATCTCTCTGAGAGAGAAAGAGAGAGAGAGAGAGTGAGGGAGAGGGAGAGGGAGACGGAGACACCGACCCCCTGATCTTTGCCTGGACCTCAGATGGGTTACTGACAAATTTTCTGGATGATTCCCTAAGACTCTTTTTAGAAAACAGTGTTTGTGATGGATTCTTTTAGACAAAATTAGATTTTAGATTTTAAACAAATATGTATATATGTTTCTGATTTGTATATGTATTTAGCAATAGGAAGGAAGCTTGTTGTAATATCCTAATGCATCCATGGATACAGGTGATGCAGAAACACATTCTTAGTTATTAGTAGAGAGAGAGAAAGCGAAATCTAATAATGGCTTTAGCTATCTCATACTTGCCATTTTCAAGTCTGTACTGTCTGGAGTGACCTTTGGCTTGTTACTGTAGCAATTTCTCTCAATTACAGTTCTCTTCTGCCCAGTATATTTATAAGAAAACGTGTAGTTAGAAGTTAGGTGGTCCATGGCATATGACCATATAGTTCATGATTATTTGCTTTTATTTTTTTGTTTGTTTTGTTTTGGCTTTTCTAAGGGTCAGCACTAGTTAAACAAATAGACACTAGTTAAAAAAACAAACAAACAAACCCCCCCCCCCAGAAATCCACCCATGCACAGTTTAAACTCATATTTTAAAATTCAGGAGTGAGACAAAAAAATGGAAAAGTATAAACGAAATAAAAGCACTATAGTATGTATTGGTAAGTTTTTATTTCTAATTATTTATTATAGGCTTGTAGAAAGGGCTTATAGGAAAAACCTACCAAATTTGTATGTTTAGATACGTGTTTATGGTTAAATATAATAATAAGAAAATTAGCAGAAGTACTTTCTAAAGGAATAGAACATATGTCAGTTCTCAAAGGGTGGTAAGTCAAGGTGAAATTTGCTTACTCAGCTTTGGGAGCCTCGTGAAAAAACTCAAGTCAACAATAAAAATTCTCAATAAAATTGAGTCATCTGGAGAATCAATGTGACCACACTATTGTGTTCCCTAAGTTGATGGACAGGGTAAACTGTTTCCTTTTTTATTAAGAAAGGGTAGATTCTTAGATTTGAACTCTCTTGAGATAGGCATCAACTCAATATTTGCTAGGTACCATATTATGTTCTAGAAGGTATGCCCCTGACTTTTGTTCTTGACTAATTTCCTGGTTAGTTGGAGGTAATTAAGAATAATCCCATAATAAAATGTTAGTATATAAAGTTTTGAAAACTAAGATGTTATACATCCAAAATAAATTCCTGGGTCTAAACTCAGAAGTTTTGGTGAACTTCAAATGAAATATTTTGCTTAAAATATACAAAATCACTGTTGGGTAAGCTGACAGTGTATACGGCAGTGTTAAAAGTTGAGGCTTGTGTCAGTTGAGCTGGGTTCAAATCCTAGCTCCTTATTAGCGGTGTGGGGTGGTCGGAATGTTTGTATCTTCTTCAAGTTCATATGTTAAAATCTTAACCCCTAAGGTGATGGATGGTATTAAGAGATGAGGCCTAGGAGACGTGATGAGGTCATGAAGGTTCTACTTTCATGAATGGTTAGTGGCTTTATAAATGAGGACTAAGAAAGCTCATGTACACCTTCTGCCATGTGAAGAAGCATCAAGAAGGGACCAACTAGGAGACAGAGAGCCCCCACCAGACACCAAATCTGCTGATGCTTTGACTTTGGACTCCCCAGCCTTTAGAACTATGAGCAATAAATTTATCTTGCTTATAAATTAGCCAGTTGAAGGTATTTTGTTATATCGGCTTGAATGAACTAACATACTATGTGACATTGACAAGTTATTTATAATAGTTAACTCTTAATTTTGTAATCTACAACATTAGGATAATAGTACCAGTTTGTCACCCCCTGTAGAGTGCTATGGTGTCACATAGCTTACAGCAACCTCATACTCTTGTGCTCAAGTGATTCTCTTGCTTCAGCCTCTCAAGTAGCTAAGACTACAGGTCCCCACCACAATACCCAGCTATTTTTAAAGATAGGGTCTCACTCTTGCTTAGGCCATCCCCCTGCCTCAGCCTTCCAAGTGCTGGGATGACAGGTGTGAGCCACCACACCTGACAATAGTACCAGTTTTATCAAGAGTTTTGAGAGTAAATGGGATAGTCCATGTAAAGATAGACTTCTTCCATGGCAAGAAGAATGTGCTTTGTAAGTGTTATTAATGGTGATACGGAAATGTGGACAATAATGTGATTTACAGAATTACATTCCAGGGTATGTAATTCTTGTGATGCTCTAAGCCAGGGGTCCTCAAACTTTTTAAACAGGGGGCGAGTTCACTGTCCCTCAGACCGTTGGAGGGCCGGACTGCAGGCCCTGGGATGAGTCAGCTTCTAATCAGGACAGGCAGAGGTGAGCCAGATAAATGTCCTAGGTGGGCTGCATGTGGCCTGTGGGCTATAGTTTGAGGCCACCTGCAAGCTGATGAGGATAAGGAGAAAATACATAATCTTCCCCAATTCCTAAAAACTAGAATTTTTCCCCATATTTTTTTCTCCAAGTGATTACATTCATTATCATGACTTTAAATCAGGGCTTTACAATCTATGAAGCATTAGTCTGTCTTATTTTTTTTTATCTGCCAGATAAAAAATTATAAAATTCAAGAAAAAAGAGTTACTAGAAAAGTTAAATTTAAAAAGGCAAGTAAAATAAAAGCTGCAGTTCTTAAATTGCAGTCAACAGATATAAAAATACTCTATAACTACTATAGAAGTTTCTAAATGCTTACTTGCAATCTCAGTGCTTATTTCATGATGGAGCAGTGATAAGCGGTGGGTAGTTCAGCACTGGTCCATGGATCACACATAGTAGTAGTATTCCATGTCCCTTCTTAAGGGAAAGCAGCCTCTCTGCTAATGAAGGGGCTTCAAGGTCTTCCTGCATTAGTAACACAAGTCAAGTTCCTGCTCAACATACCTTGGTAGAGAGATGAAGTAAAAAATTAGTAAATTGCCCATTTCTTGTTCTCTTAAGGATATTATAGTTAATTAGCCCATCACTACTGAAGATAGCATTTTAAATCATTGCCTGCCAGTCCACTCTTGAAGCCTATTTTGAAAATTACACCTGCCTGTCCATATATCCTAAGAACTGCCAAGAAAGTGCTTTGTTGCTCCAGAATCCCATGGTCCCCACCAAAATCAATGCACCTAGGGGCAGCATACTCCCAGACTAGAGCTACCACAGAGGTCTGCTCCCTTCCCCAGTACACCTGTTGATCTTAATCATGTGTATGTGCTCTGGAATCTCACAATGGTTATAGTGAAGAGGGAGGAAAAGTAAACATAAGTCTTAATGTGTGTTTGAGCCTTGAACATCTCTAGCTGTGAAGAAAGAAGGAAGATGCAGGAAGGTGGGAAAGGTACAGCAGGTGTATTTATAGTTACTCTCCCTTGTGCTCACCCCCCTGGAGCTCCACCTCCTGTTGCATCTGCAGGGCATTAGATTCTCACAAGAGTGAAAATCCTCCTGTAACCTACACATGCAAGGGATCTAGGTTTGTACAGTCCTTATGAGAATTTAATCCCTCCGTGGAAAAATTGGAGAATATTCCATTTTCATGGAAATTCCAGTTTTCCAAGTTCCATCTAGAGGTCTTCCTGCTGGATTGGATATAGGAGTAAAAGAAGAATCAAGGATGACTGCAAGGTTTTTGTTTTGATTAGGTTTCTTCAGATTTCCTTTACTGAGACTAATTGGCTCCCCAGTATATTCCTTGATTCTAAACATAGTCCTTCTAGCCTCCATTGTGAAATTACTACTCAGTTTTTATTTCTTTCTTTCACAAAATGGTCACAGAGTGGCCTTAGTTTCCAACTAATTGAAAATCTGAGCATGGTCCTTAAAAGAATTCCCTTCTTTGAGCATAAAAACCTCCAAACTCACCAACCATAGAAGAGGGATATAAAGCAAAATCTCCCAGTATCTTATCAGTTATACCTGTGAGAGGGGCTAGTCTCAACTCCTCCATGTGATTCCTACACCCACATTGTGCTTGTGGAGAAAGAACACCGGATATCTGCTGCTGGTTTGCAACATATACTGTTTCTTGCAGGACAGAACTTCAATCCCTCACTTACTTACCACATGGCATTATAACTGAGCCTTCCACTGGTCCTTCTACTATTTTATAAAGCCAGCTGTTAAAGGGTGATGGAGCACATAGTAATACCAATGAAATTGCCTGAATGTCAACTTGTTATCTATATGATATGTCCTCAGTCACACAGCAATTGATAAGGATAAGTCCTTTAATGATGATGCTATTGGAAATACTACAGGCGACAAAGACAAATCTACACGCAGAATCTGTGTTTATCTGCATGAGGATGAAAATTCTCAAGGACTGTGGGGGCATACTTAGAATATATGGCAGCCAGACTGCCTTGGTGAGGGGCAGACTATGATCCCATATGCAGCATTTATTTATGCCACCCTAGCTACCTTGTACATGAGTGAGCAAGGGCTGTACTGGCTGGAGAAACTGACTGACTTCTACTGAATGGATCTCAGGGTTCACCAATTGTATAAGAGTCTTTTCCTTCCTGCATGTTCTATGATGGGTACGTGTATAGGATAGGAAAATTATCCTAGATTGTACCTATTTCTGGGGGTCAATCTCTGTCACTGTTTTTTAAATTTATTTCAAACTCCTGAAGAGCTCAAACTCCTGAGCTCAAGCAATCTACCCACCTCGGCCTCCCAGAGTGCTGGGATTACAGGTGTGAGCCACCATGCCTGGCCCCAGGACACTTATTCCTACATTGCTGAAGTTAGTAAGTTTATGTTCTGCTGGCCAGAACATAAACTTACTAACTTCAACGTTAATGTTGTAGAACTACATTTCTATTTACTTCTTATTTCAGTGTAAAAAACCATATGTGCAACCTAGTTCTACTCTGTTGGAAGCCTCCTCATGTGGGGCTTTGCAGTTCACGTCTGGGTTATAACGCACAGATGCCGCTACTCTTCTGGCTCACACATTTTCACTTTTCTGGTTTGTAGCCATTGGGACTCCCCATGATACTAAACTGTGGGTTAAAGGAGAGACAGCTCAGGAGTTTGAGACCAGCAAGAATGAGATCCTGTCTCTCCTAAAAATAGAAAAATGAGTGGGTATTGTGGTGGGCACCTGAAGTCCCAGCTATTCGGGAGGCTGAGGCTGGAGTTTGCGGTTGCTGTGAGCTATGATGTCATGGCACTCTACTGAGAGTGACAGAGTAAGACTGCCTCAAAACAAAACAAAATGTAGAAAAGTGACTTGGAACTATTCAGTCTCTTGTTTGGTCATTCAGTTTACTTTTGCCTTCTTGACCTGCTTTAGTTTTGTCTTGGGTATACTATTTCCATTTTATAATGGGATTTCATTATATATACATCCATTTTTCAGGTTTGACCGCTCAGAAAATACTCATTTCCATTTAGGCAGTTCAAACATTCACTTGATGTTTAATGGGCAGGTTGTTAATCTCAACCAACACCCGGTAGTAAGCTGGGAACTTCTTTTCAAAAGGAGAGTAGTTGTACACAGAGAAAAGCCTGGGTACCCTTGAAACACATACGAGCTTCTTGAGGCAGATTGCAGAGTACTGAGGGTTAGATGGTGAATTTGGAGGGGCAAATGGAAGAAATCTGATACATGTATAGGTTGATTCTCCAATTCTCTCTGGAGAATTTTAATGATAACATTAAATTAGCTTTTCAGTTGTCATACATCTATTTGTAAAAAAGGGCATCAGTAATGATTTCATCTAGGATTAGAATTTAGAATTAATTTTGCAATAATGATTTTTCTCATTGTGGTTTTTTCTTTGTCAGGTACATTTATTTCTCTTTCTTCTTTTCTTTATCTCCCTTCTTCTGTCCCTCTTTCCTTTCAGATGATGATTAGCATGTTTTCTGTTGTGTATTTCATTGTAACATATGGTTAAACTGAAGGTTCAGCTCCAGACTAGACCAGACTGGTTATTCACTGTTGATATCTGCCCCTTGCTGCTCTTAGAGGAAAAATTGGATGATGGCATTTTTGTATTAGTTCTATTATTTATCTCTGTTAGAGTAGATCTGTGAGCAGGGTCATTAGAAAGCATATGGCTATAATTTGAATAAGTCAATTTCTCTTGCATTCTTATAGTTTCTCCTGATGCTCACCTATAGAGTTCCTACTTTAGAAATTACTAAAATTTTATATCTATTTTTTTACAGAGTATAAATTATATTCAATACATTTAATTATTTTTAAGATGACAGAATTTTCGATTTTATAATATGTATATGAGGCAGATTCTCATTCAGGGAGGCATTTTAAATTCAGAAAATTTGACATTACCTTTTATTCCCTCAGTATTATTATATCTTTTGGTTTATTTTTTTAATGTTTTATAACATTTACGATTTAACTACTAATCTATATACAAATGAAATGGGTACTGCTAGGAAAGTAATGTTTATTAACTCGGTGGTAATTTGGAGGATTAATTGATAATTGTGTATAATTTGATAATATGATTCTAAATAATCATTCTGTAAGCATCTTTAAAAATAATCTTTTGCCTTGACAATTCTGGCTGGGTGTCAGTTCTAGTGAAAAAAAGTCTACATTTAAGAATCTGTTACTCTGGAGGCCATGAGGACAGGCTGGAATTATGAGAAACCAAATGTCACTTCAATTTATTCAGAATGGATTTATCTTCCAAAAGAAGCTTAAAATATGCTGCCTACTTTTTTCCTATTTTTTCTGGGAGATTCATTTTATAATGACGTTCATATTCTCTTTGGTACTTTAGCTTGAAAAATTTTTAAAGTTTCTCAAATTTGAAAATAGCATTGGAGACATTTGGCTTTATCTTGTGCAGTGAATGCTAGATGACAGCTAATTTAAAAATTGCTTATTTATAAACATTTAAACGTAGAACTTCGACACGTCTGGACCGATAACACTTCTTAAAAATGTATATTTTTGTTCTGGGAATGCCTTGGTCAAATTCTCATTAATTGGCTTAAAGATCCTCTGACACCATTTAATTAGTGATTTGTTTCCCTTTCCTCTAGTAATTTATGACTCTTTTATTTGCTCTCAATTAATGATAAGATCTGTGGGTCTCTTTTAGGAGGATGTTACAAATATTACATCAAGGGAAGAGTATGTGTGACATTTGCACAACTACTTTTTGAAGGGAATTTTGCCCAGGAGTTAAATCTATTTGCATTTTCATATGCATATTAAGGAATACAAGTATTCTGGACATTGATCTGTCTTAGTTTGGAAATTTGGTTGGTCAAACATTACTATGGCCATCATTTCTGCTTTAGGGAAGAGAACAAAAGGAATCCAGACCCGCTGCTCCCTTCGTTCCTCACGGCTAACTTTGGATCAGCATCAAGGCATAGCCACATAGTCTAGTTGGGCAACACGGTTTTGTTTGGTGCTAAAAGCCAGTGAGCATCATCAAGTTCTAGGGAATGACCTCTGGGACATTTGGAGCAATTCCTCTGTTGGCACAACCTTGAAATGGCTCCTGGAATGCCCCAGTGTTGCTTGGTGTCTCCTGTGTACAGTCATGGATTACATAATGATATTTCAGTTAATTGCAGACTGTATATAGGACTGCTGTCTTGTGAGATTATAATGGAGCTGCAAAATTCCTATTACCTTATGATGTAGCTGCCTTGACATCACAGCACAAAGTAAAATGTTATTCATGTGTCATGGCGATGATGCCAGTATAAACAAACCTACTGTGCTGCTGGTTGTATAAAAACGTACACATATGATTATGTACAGTCCATGATACTTGATAATGATAATAAATGACTATATTACTGGTTTATTTGTTTACTATGTTTTCTACTGTTATTTTAGCGTGTACTTCTTCTACTCATACATATACAAAAGTTAACTATAAAACAGCCTGGGACAGACCCTTCGGGAGTTATTCCAGAATAAGGCATTATTACCATTAGAGATGGCAGCTCTATGCATGGCATTACTTCTGTGGGACGCGTGCAGAGGGACGACAGTGACATTGATGGCCCTGGTCTGACCCTGTGTAGGCTGAGACTAATATTGTGTGTGTCTTAGTTTATAACAAAAAAAGTTTAAAAAGTTAAATAAAATTAAAAGTAAAAAAAGCTTATGGAGTAAGGATGTAAAAAAAGAATATTTTTATATGGCTTTATGATGTGTTTGTGTTGTGAGCTAAGTATTACTACAAAAGAGTAAAAAGGTAAGAAAAGTTAAGACGTTCATAAAGTACAAATGTTTCACTAAGTTAAACTTAATACTATTGAAATAATTTTTTTTTTCTTAAATAAACTTAGTAGCATATCCAGGTATAGTGGCTCATGCCTGTAATCGCAGCAATTTGGGAGGCTGAAGTAGGGGGACTGCTTGAGGCCAGAAGTTTGATACAAACTGGGGCAACATAGAGACCCTATCTCTATAAAACATAAAAAATAAAATCAGCCACGTTTGGTAGCACATGCCTGTAGTCTCAGCTACTTTAGGAACTGAGGTGGGAAGACTACTTGAGCCTAGGAGTTTGAAGTTACAGTGAGCTGTGATCACACCACTGCACTCCAGTCTGAGCAGCAGAGTGAGACCCTATCTCAAAATAAAAATAAAAACAGAAACAATAAAACATTTACGGTTGCTTAATTATACAATATTTATAAAGTTTGCAGTAGTGCTCAGAGTAATGTCCTACTTCTTTAGATTCCCTCTCAGTGACTCACCCAGAACAACTTTCAGTCCTGAAAGCTCATTTATGGTAAGTGCCCTAGACATTTACAGCTGTGCTATTTATTTTTAATCTTTTATACCATATATTTACTATGCCTTTTCTATGTTTAACTATGTTTCATACACAAATCCTTACCACTGAGTTACAGGTGGCAGCAGTGTTTAGCACAGTAACATGCTATCCCAATGTGCAGTCTAGGAGCGGTACACTGTCCTTATGGCCCAGATGTGTAGTTGGCTGTATACCATCTGGGTTTATGAAGTACAGTCTATGATGTCCACACAACATTGCAGTCACCTGATGCCTCACTTCTCAGGACATATTCTTATCGTTAAGAGATATAGGTCTGTATAACTACTCTATATTGAACTTTGAGTGATTTGTCCATCTTTCTGTCCCAAAGTGAGCATCTCATTCTTGTTAAAAAGAAAACAAAAGCCGTACTTTAGAGCTGGGACATTTCTCATATATAGTCTCAATACTGATAGTTCTCAGGCGAGCCCTGAGGTTCCTTTTAGTACAAAATATCCTGAAAAGGGTGGGGGAGAGATGTACTGCTAGAGACTATAATTCTGAAAGGAAAAATAGAATCCTATGAAAAATAAATATATTTGAATTTTATCAAAGTTGGAACAGCGGATAAAATTGATTCTTTTTTTTTTTTGATGTGGTTCATCTTATTGCTTTAAAAATACAAAAAAGTTTTATTCCATTATGGTCTGAGAAGATGGATGGTATAATTTTTATTTTTAAAAATTTGTTGAGACATGTTTTGTGGACTAGGATGTAATCAATCTACAGGATGTTCCATGAGCTGATGAGGACATATGCCTGTTAGGTCAATTTGTTCTAGAGTTCTATTTAAGTTCTTTGTTTCTTTGTTTATGTTCTGTTCAGAAGATCTGTTTTGGTCTGTTACGGGGGTGTAGATGTGTCTGGGTATTATGGTGCTGCTGTTTATAATTTTGATTAGATAAGGTGGGATTTCTTTATGAATCTGGGCACATCTGTGTTACGTGTGTAGACATGAAGAATTATTATGTCTTTTGTTGAATTGTTCCCATTACCATTATATAATGACCATCCTTTAAAAAAAATTTACATTAATATGGGGATACATTGGATTAGATTATATAGTTTGATTTTATAGGATTAGAGTCCAGGTTGTAGTTGTTCCTTTAACTGAGGAAGTATACAGTATACCTGTGTGATGTACCCAGTGTGTGCAAATTTACCCAACTTCTTTCTCCCCATCCCCTTATTTGAATTTAATTGAGTTTTTCTCTCACATGAGCATGTAGTTGTTAATCTACTGGTTCTAATACTGAGCATGTGCGGTGCTTGCTTTCTGTTCTTGTGATACTTTGCTTAGAAGAATGTTCTTTAAATCCATACAGATTGTTACAAAAGACATGAAATCTCCATTTTTTTTATGGCTGAATAGTATCTCACGGAATATGTACACTACGGTTTATTAATCCGTTCATATATTGAAGCATACCTGGGTTGTTTCCCCATCTTTGCAATTGTGCTGCTATAAATATTTGAATACAAATGCCCTTATGGTAAAATGACTTTTTTTCTTTGGGATAGATACTTTGTAAGGGGACTGCAGGATCAAATGGTAGGTCTACCTTTTGATCTTTGAGGAACGTCCATACTTCTTGCCACAGGCACGGTACTATTATAGTCCCACCAATAGTGCATGAGTATTCACTTCTCTCTGAACCCACACCAGCATCTGTTGCTTTGGGACCTTGTGATATGGGCCATTCTCACAAGGGTTAGGTGATATCTCAAAGTGCAAATGATTTGCATTTCTCTGATGATTAGGGATGATGAGCATTTTTCATGTGTTTCTTGGCCATTCATCTGTCCCCAGGAGAAAATTTTCTGTTCATGTCTCTTGCCCAATTTTTAATGGGGTTGGTTGATTGTTTCTTATTGATTTGCTTGCGCTCCTTGTAGATTCTGGTTATTAGTCCTTTGTCAGATTTGAATAATGCAAATATCTTCTCCCATTCTGTAGGTTGTCTTTTTGACAAAGCAAACAAAAGCAGACACTGGTGAAAAGAATCTGTATTCAGTAAATAGCGCTGAGAGAACTGGTTAGCCACATGTAAAAAGACTGAAACTGGACCCACACCTTTTACCAGTTACAAAAATTAACTCATGTTGGAAAAATATTTAAATCTAAGACATGAAACTGTAAAAACTCTAGCAGAAAGTATAGGAAGAATCTCTTAATCTTATTGCCTAGGAAAATAATTTATAAAGAAGACTCCCCTGGCAATTGCAGCAACAATAAAAATAAAAATGCAGTTGCAGCAACCTGATCTAGTTAAAAAGTGTCTGTCTGTCTATAATGGATAACTTCATCCTTCTTTACTTTGTTTATTTGAAGTCCGTGTTGTCTGATATGGGCAAAAGACATGAGCATAAATTTTTAAAATGAAGATATACTACTGTCCAATAAGTATATAAAAAATGCTCAGTGTCTCTAATCATCAGGAAATGCAAAGCCAAACCACAATGAGGTATCACCTAACTTAAGTGAGAGTGGCTCTTATTAAAAAGTCCCAGGATAACAGATGTTTTCATGGATGTGGAGAGAAAGAAACTTTTATGCACAGTTATTGGGACTGCAAACTAATACAACCTTTATGGAAAGTAGTATGGACACCAGTTCAAAGAACTAAAAGTAGGCCTGTGATTTGATCCAGCAATTCCACTACTTGGTACTTAAACCCAAAGGGGAAAAAAAAAATTCTATTAAAAACACACTTGTACTCAAATCTTTATAGCAGCATAATTCACAATTGCAAAGATGTGGAAATAACCCAAGTGGTCACCAATACATGAGTGGATTAATAAAGTGTGGTATGTGTATACCATGTACTACTCAGCCATAAAAAGGGCAATCTAGTATCTTTTGCAACAACTTGGATGGAACTGGAGACCATTCCTTTAAGTGAAGTGTCCCAAGTATAGAAAAATAAATACTACATGTACTCAATACTAAAGTGAAGCTAATCAATCAATCTGGGCAATATGGAAGTAAAACTCAGTGGAAATCAGTCAGGGTGGTAGTGGCTGGGATGGGTAAATTCACACCTAAAGGGTGCAAGGCGTACTACATGAGTGAAGGGTCTGCTCATAACTTTGACTCATAAGGCACAAAAGGACTATATGTAGCCAAAATGTTTGTAGCCCCACAATTTTCTAAAATTTAAAAAAGGGTTGAAAAGACTTCTTGATTATCAGTTCAAGTAAACTTTATTAAAAGCAATGCACCCTTCAAAGGATATTTAAAACAATTGGGTATATACAGCGGAGATATGAAAAAGGTTTTGTTTATATGTGTATTTTCCAGCCTTATCTTCAGAAATTGAATCCAGTGGCAACAATTTGGGAAGCATTTCAGAAATTTTGATTTAGTTAAGCTCCACAGTTGGGTCAGATTTATATGGAAAACAGTTACAAAACACACTTTTGGGACTACTGTGTAAGTTCAAGAGCAGTCATTGGGTTTAGAGAATTGTGTTATTAAGTATTTAAAATTAGCATTAGTATTAGGTTTTAGAGTGTTTGGGTATAATGGCATTTTTACATTTTTTAAGTTTTAGATTTTCATTTAAAAATTAATTTTTTCTTGGGAATGAAATTTTTTTTCCTTCAATGGAAGATACCACATTTTCAGACATAAAGATGAAATCATTAAATCAATGTTTGCCAACCTAAGTTATTATCATTACAAAGGGGTCTAGGAATTGTGTGAAGGTACTATGGAAGCTGGAGACATTTTGAAATATCATTTTATAATTAGTTGGAGCTTTTACTTTTTTTCCTGGAGAAAATATCTTTTTATTTTTGGTCCTGAAAAATCTATGGTTTTCCTTATGGAGAGAAAGATTTTGGAGAGTGGATGACTTTGCTTAGAGATTATAATTTTAATAGACATTAAACACCACAGAATTGTAGGAAATAATTAGCGAACACTATCTTGATGCACTCATTATCATTTTTGGAAGCATTTTCATCTTTTAAATATAGAATGTTAATAAGAAAATGCTGGCAAATACTATTTTAAATGTGGATTTGGAAACAAATCTAGTTTCACTTTCATGAGTTTATAAAATAATTTAAAAATATACATATATATTTCATGTAGGACGAATATTGTGTTGCATTTGGTCTTTTCTCAATTATAGCCATGTTCATTGAAACCATGTTCACTGAACCAGTGCAGGAACTGAAAATGGAGTCTTGTGGAGACAAATGTCAAATATACTTTTCTCAGCAGTTGTTGAACTGCCCAGTTCTTGATGGGGTACAATTATTGTTTAGGTGTTGATTCTAGCAGCAAGTTAAATGGAGGGGATTTGACACCTAGTGTTTTCCAAGGGTTAGAAATAAAAACAAAGAAAGCAAAACAAGCAAACACACACCACCAGAGCTCAAGCTTTGATTCTGGAGTTAATTTTGTGAGATCCCATGACTAATGCTTTTCTAGTGCTGCACACTGGCTATAAGCAGGAGGCAGGCCAGAAAGAGTAGCTGCTGGTACATAATTACATGGCTGCCTCTGTCTTCTCTGGGAGTTTTTAGACAGAAATAATGTTACTCTTGAGGGTGCAGAGCTGGACTTTTGTGCTTTGGTGGTAACCAGTCTTAGAAGAGAATGAGCATGTCATGCTTCAGTGCCACTGCTTTTAGTATTTATTGTTTGTGAGCGTGATTTTGAGAATGTTGCTGGAAGTAAGAAGGAGGAAGGGAAATAGGTATTGAAACAAACAATAATAAAATAGATCTATCACTGGAACTCTCTGTGCACAGGCAGTGAAGTGATTTAAGATGAGTTGCACTTTTTTTTTTCTTTTTAAGGAAAAACACAAGGTGAAAAAAACAAAATGTTTTATTTTACTGTCCTGTGCACAATAGTTTTTACTTAAGTCTGGCACATTTTATTACAGTCTTCTTTTAAAAAAATTAGTGTTATTTAATACCAAGGACATGTGTCAATTTCTGGCGTGGGGTGGAGTTGACATTTTGAGAATGTGTAAGGAATATCGGTGCACTTTCAATATGTTATATCCTTGAGGAAATGAAGCTCTGAGCAAATAACACTAGAAGCCCAACCAAAGGGTAATTTCTTGAAGACAGGCACCAAGTTGTATACATTTTTCTGTACTTCCAAAGGTATTTTACCAAGGAATGACCATTAGGGGTAGAGAACCTGTGGCCCAGAGGCCACATGTGGCCTTCTGAATCCTTGAGTGTGGCCTTTTGTCTGTATCCAAATTTTGCAGAGCTCATACTTTTAATAAATGGATTTGTTCTGAAAAGTTTGAATTGGTTGTAGGGCTGCCCTTGGGGATCTGGAGGGCCACAGGTGGCCAGGAGGCTGCAGGTTCCCCACCCCAGTGAGGGTTTGAGCATGAAAGGGCCTTATACATTTCTTTTTGGCAGAGTAGTCAGTGTCAGTGGCCATATTATTGGTTGAGGACAGTTATGACTCTGTTTCAGGGATCTGAGCGGTAGAATTGCTAATGAGCTGTAAGCTTTCATTTTCTGGGTGTCCTCTACATCCCTTTGTCATCTGCTTTTCAATGCATATTCTTTTAAACTTGGATTAAACAACTGGATTTAACGTACTCTACCTTGAATCTTTTAAGTTATTTTTAAAACAAAAAATTCTAAAATGATATTATAGATCCTTTTAATTTACTTCATATTCTGTTATATTTGCATGTTTATAGTAGAAACATATTGGAAAATAGAGACAAAAGTAAAGAAAAATTGTTCAGAACCTCAAGAGAGATCTCTTATCAGGAGAGCTTGGTTATATTTGTATATGTAGTTATCTTTCAGATAATTTTTCTATATATGAATATACATCCATAGTTAAGCAAGGAACAAAAAACCCTCTTAAACGTGATTCTTTCTTCACTTAGCAATGTATTATGAACATCTTTTTATGCCACTAAATCTTGATCCAACACTTCCTAATATTCTATGTATGGGATGTCACATATATATATTCAATAAAATCATATCTATGATATATAGTATGCATAGACAATGCTTAATAATTTGAGGATATTAGGCATGAGTATAAATCCTAACAGCTAAGTTTTCCCACAAGAATTTTAAGAATTCTTTTTTTTTTTGAGAGAGTCTCACTATGTCATCCTCAGTAGAGTGCCATGGCGTCATGCAGGGGTCCTCAAACTTTTTAAACAGGGGGCCAGTTCACTGTCCCTTAGACTGCGGGCCCTGGGACGAGTCGGCTGCTAAGCAGGACAGGCAGCTGCAGCAAAAACATCCGGCAGGCCAGATAAATGTCCTAGGTGGGCTGCATGTGGCCCCTGGGCCTTAGTTTGAGGATGCCTGTACAGCAACCTCAAACTCTTGGGCTTAAGTGATTCTCTCACCTCACCCTCCCAAGTAGCTGGGCCTACAGGCACCTGCCACAGTGCCCAGCTAAGGAATTTTGAGAATTCTCAGAAGGGATTTGAAATTGAGTTGAATTAAACATCCTTAGAAGTCATTATTATGCTGGTGACTCTTTTTAAGTGTATTTTAACATAAAGAGATTTTTTAAGAATTCTGGTTCTGCCAATAACTTTCTGAGGGATGCTCATCAAGTAACTTTTCTGATCCTTGGGTTCCTCATTTGTGCGATGAGTACAGAATTCTTAACACATAGAACTGAGAGAATTAAATTAGGTGTTATGTGTAAATCATTAAGCACAATACATTATTGAAATCACCCCAAATTGTTAAGCAGTTTTCTCACCCTACAAGTATATTCTGGTAAAATAAATTGAGAGAATCATTTGTTTAGTCTTTGTTTCTTAAGGGACATTATACAAGATGCTGAGGACATAAAGTTAAACAAAGTAGGCTCCTTAACTTTATGGCACCTATAATCAGGTAAGGAAATTATGTTAGAAGAGAAATTTATAACACTCTTCTGATTATACCTTTTGGGTAATTTTGCCAACTTGAAAAAAGTTGACCCATAAGTATCAAGGAGCCTTATGTGAGTTCACAATTTCACTAGTTTTGGTTTTGAATGACCTTTTCCAGTAGGTGATCTGGTTTTACTTACCTGTTTCAGTAGGTGTTCTGGTCAAAGCACTCTGAGAACAGAGAAAAGGGGAAACTATTGCCCGTACTCAATACAAGGCCTAGGTGAATCCAAAGTTTTCATTTTACCAACGCTGAATACACTCCTAAATTAAACATCAGTAGGACCTTGTTAGCAAACAGATCTAGTTGTACTAGAACGGAATTTAACTGTGGGTTTTCTTTTAAATCTGTTTATAGCATTATGGTCTTGGATATAGTAGTTTAATTTGGTGATGGGACTTGATAATATGGTAAGTGAAATTTACAAATGTTATTTCGCATCCATACATCATTATGAAACCTACAAGGTAATGTTTCTCAGTAACATTAAATACCTTATCTCAGTCCTAATGTGGGTAAATATTTACAAGAATAATATATGCAATTTTGGAGAAATTATAAACAGAGGCATGCAAACAATATGGAAGACCACGGTATTTGCCAAACTGTACCTGTGCTTTCAGGCCTTTTTTTTTTTTTTTTTTTTTTTTGGTCTAAGTTAGGTTAAAAAAGAAATTCATGCAGACGTGTATACGTAGTATAAGACATATATAGTGTGAGTGTATAAGCATATATGATACAAGATGATTTAGATATGTATGTATCTAGATGGGTGGATATAGACATAAAGCATGAACTTTTATAACTTAAAAGGGATCTTGCCAATACGCTGGGAATCACTATGAAAGTTTTTTGATTTTTGTAGTTTTGGGGGCAACCGAATTTGAAAACTTTGACTCTCTAAACTGTCAACAATGTTTGACAGACCTTTGAAATTTCATGGCTATTTAGTCCCAATATGAGGGTGTTTTTTTGTCTATCTATCTATCTGCTTAGATTCTTTGACATGTATTAATATAGTGTGTCCTATGCCATTGTCAAAGTAGAAATTGATTCATTTATCCTGTTTCTTTTTTTAGCATATAAAAGTATAAGTTCTTTTATATTAGAGAGGAGGAAATAGTGGTGGGAAGAGATGAGAAAGAGAGAGAGGGAGAAGCGTGCAGAGAGCAGGGAGTGAGAGAGGGGAAGATGGGGGAGGGAGAGAAAAGGAGCCAGAGAACAGTGCCTGCCACATCCCAAAGAAAGGAAGAGGGTCCATGCATCCCATTTCTAACATAACAACATTCACAACTGGCTAGCTATAGTGAATAAATCCATATGTATATTGGTATGTTGATTTGTAGGTGCCAATTTAAATCTTTTCTGATCTTTGATGATTTTTTTAGGTGAAAAAATTAGTTTGTTAGTTTTTATCTCACACTAGATACAATAACCATCCAGTTTGGAACTGTATGTAAGAGATATAACTAGTACTTCTTATAGCTCTGATATATAATTTCCAATGGTCAAAACAGTACTTCACACTCTATTATAAACTGAATTTCAAGTAGTTCATGCTTCCGGATCTTGCTTTACCTCAGTTAATTCAAGTTCATTGTCATAGACTCACCTACTCCCAAATAAAAATTCTGTGGGCAATTAGAATCATGTGTTTTTTGCTCCTTGTTAGATTTAAAACAATAAAATAGGAAAAAGGTAAAGTGCTTCATGACTTTATTTAGTTGCTGTAAATGATACATTTTAAGGTTTTTCAAGTGAGCGTTTTTGTGGTTTGATTTTTTTGACCATTTGTGTCACTCTTGCCTATAGCAGACGTTTTTTTCCCCTCCTGTTTGTCATAGTAAAATTATTTAAGAAAAACTAAGTAACAGATCGTTTAAATTTAGTATCAAAGTTCAAGTCAGCTGGAAAACTGTAAACTATAAACACACTGGGTTATATCTTGAAGAATGAAGTTTACATTCCACCTTTAACCACATACAAGCTCTGTGACCTTGAGCAAAATTGCTTTGCTTCCTCATTTTGTTCATGGGTGCAATGGTCACACCTGGAGTCCCAGCTACTCAGGATATTGAGGCAAGAGGATCAGTCAGGATCACTTGAGTCCAGGAGTTTGAGGTTGCTGTGAGCTATGATGCCACAGAACTCTACCCAGCGTGACAGAGTGAGAGTCTGTCTCAAAAGAAAAAAAAAGATGCACATAAAATTATGTTACTTATACATGGTAAAATGTATACTTTTGGTATATGTGGGTGTTGTCTAAAATGACCTTTGTATTAGAATGAATATTTTCTTTCTGGCTTGGGACAATTTAGCACTCAGTTAAGAATGAAGGAAGTTTAATGTTCAGATTATAAGTTCTTAGACCTGGGATGGAACCTTTTGGGTTAGCTTCTTCATTTTATGGCAGAGGAACCTAAATCTTTGCATGTTTGTCTCCTCAAAGATCACACGGCGAATATGTTTTCAAGTGGGGTCTGGAAAGTGTTATCTTTGACTCATTAACCTCCCTTTCTATTTTTTTCCCCCATGTGGAGTATAGAATTTTTGACAGTGTTTGAATAATAATAATATTTGTATCAACAATAGAAAAGACGTAAGCATCACTGGTCTCGAGTATTCACTGATAAGATGAAAGTGGCATTAAGAAGATTCTAGTGGGCTGGCATCACTTCTGGGCAAGTTAGTTGACCTCCGGTTCTCAGGAGCACACTGCTGTGCAGATTGTAGTCCTGGTAGCACAAGATCCAAAGCTTCTATCTCTCTAGTCCATCCCTCTGCTCTTTGCTATGTAATTTTTCCAAAAAGAGAAACCTGAATGCAGAAGAGCAGATTGCTATTTGAGCCAAGAGCTGTTGAAACATTAAGTCAGAATTCTTCCTAGAAATCAGTAACTAAGACTGTGTTAGCTCATGTTTCATATTACACAAGAGAAAATAAACTGAAAGGTCAGTTGAACAGTTACAGCATTGCCCTTTTCCAAGGTAATCAGCAGAGCATGTAGCAAAGACCTGAACAGGAGCGTGACTGGAAAGAGAGAGGCTGATAAAGAGGCTGGCAGCTTAAAGTGCTTGGGACAATACTTGACACTTCTAGGCCTGACCAGATGGGCCATCTCACAGGGCTTACCTTCAGTAATTCTGATTTATTGCATTTAGATGAATTTTTTTTTTTTTTTTAGTTAGGCAGCCAGGTTTTCACTTTGCCAGAAGACCTCTAGAAATTTTAATATTGACCATTAATCATACCTCTGTAAATTGCAAGGGCAATATATTATTAATTTGCTTGCAACCAAGAGACAAGGCACAGTGATTAAAATTAATTTCTAGGTACATTTCATTAATTTATTCTAATTAATTAATATGTGAAGAAGTCAAAATATGTTAGCATTAATGACTGCATAGTAGGTTCTTAGGTTGTGTCATTAAACATTATAGTACAGGCCGTCCTCAGGTTACAAACCAGATAGGTTCTGTAGGTTTGTTCTTAAGTTGAATCTGTAAGTAGGAATAGGTACATTTACTTATTACCAGACTAGATCCATTCATAAGTGCAAGTTGCACGTAAGTCAGGTGTTAGTAACTCAGGAACTACCTGTATTTCCATTATTCTGAATGTAGAATTCTAGAAATAAAAATTATTTCAAAAAATATGTATATGGCTTTCTAAGTGATACCACTAAGTGGGCTGTGTCCATTTTTTTGTTTATTGAACATTTTATTTTATATGTTTGATTGTTAAATTTAGGTCTAGAATGATCTCAGCAAAAATCTCCCCTAACTCCCGGAACCAGAATTAAGAAAGAATATTTAATAAATAATGGCCACTATTTCTTTTCAAGATGCTATTTTAAGTACCAGCGACTCAAACTTTTAAAAGATAACCATTTTGAATTAGCTTCATTTTCTCCACACTAAAAGAAAAGATTTAATGATTTCAGTGTAATCATAACTGGTATATATACAAGTATCCGAGACTGAAAGTGGCGTATTTCTCTTGCGTTTAACTTTAGATCAAGTAAGAACAAAACTATTAAATAGCTTTATTCTTTAACATCAGAAAGTAAGAGACCAGCTATTTGCTTTTCAGTATGGTCTGGCCATGTGTTTATTACAGAGGTCACAATGCGTTTGATTGTGTTTTAAAGAGGGTACAATATAAATCAGATTTAAGAAACATAAACATTAGTGGCACACTTAACATTCGCTCATAATGAAATTAATGTTTAGATCTTATTGTACTATTATTATACTATATATTGGTAGAAATATTCTAATTTTTTCAAGGTATTAAATTTTCTTTTTCTACTCAGGAACCTCTTCATATTTTGTTAAAAAGAAAAAATGAGACATACAATAAAATAATTTGTCTTCTGTGGGCTACTTATATATGTGTATAAGCACGACCACCCTGACATCAATTATATTACTGTTCTTATTTTGTTTTATAAATGAATAAGCTGAAATTCTGATATTATTTACTTAAAAATCTAAGGTCAGTTGAGCCTGTCAATAGAACATAGTTTTTTATTTCTAAATCTGTTCTTTCTTGTATGTCACCATGCTTGGGACATAATTCCACATATGAAATAACTCCCAAATCTCATGAACACAGGAACTGATAAGGATCCTAATAGTGAAAATCTGCTTGAGTGAAAACCACAGACCTTCATGAGCCTATCAGTTAGAGGAGAAATGAAATGATGGGAATTAACTGTCTGCCATTCACTTTTAATCAGTTCTCCAAGGTAGACCTAGAGTTCAAAGTGGTTTGCATTCACCTTAAATAGCAATGCCTGCTGAAAGGGATGTGTTCTGATTCCGGGCAATGGATGGGATGGCAACCCCACCAGGTCATCACATCCTCAGTTTATCATTTACCCCAGCAGGTCTATGTATAGGATCTTGGTATATACCCAAGTTGATGAATTGAGTGAGATAATATATTTCCTGGTATAACCAGTTGCTTGGTCACTCAAGACCTTCAGGAGGAAGAGTGAGGAGTTTTCTAAGGACTCTTTCCTGCTTTCTATTTCTTATCCATTCACTGTTTTGTGGATCTTTATTTCTCTATACATCCATGTTTTAATGCTATAACTCAATGTTTGTAATCCCTTAAAATTTGAAACCCTAATTCCTAATATGATGCTATTTAGAGGTAAGGCCCTTGGAAGGCAATGGATTAGGTCATGAGAGTGAAGCTCTCATGCTGGGATTGGACTTTATGAGAAGAGACAGTGGAGAGCTTGCTTTCTCCTCCAGCCTGGGAGGATATAATGAGAAGATGGCTGTCTGGAAACCAGGAGTAGTGCCTGCCCCTCCCTGTTCTCCATCTTAGACTTCCCAGCCTCCAAAACTGGGAGAAAACAATGCTTCTTGAGTGAACCATCTCATGTATAGTAATTTGTTATAGCAGCTCAAACTGACCAAGAACTGCAGTGTCTGACCTTTTTAGGTAGCTGCTTGCAGGCCACAACCTCCATAGGCCAGATAAGCAAGGCACAAGGCCTGGGAGGGCCAGTGGGGACTAGTGAATGAGGAAAGCACAGTATATGAGGGAAGTTAGTGAATTACATCTGTTTCATGTTTTAATAGGCTGCTGATTTTCTGTTTAGTTCAAGTCTTACAATCTTATTGAAAGTTTATTGATTTAATATACTGTATTTATTCATTATTTCATGCAGAAGGTATTGTGCTGAGCATTTTAGGTACATTATTTCCTGTGATTTTCAAAGCAACCTCAAGAAGTAGGTTCCATTATTATTCCCGTTTTGCATTAGGAAATTTAGTTTTAGTTACAGTTGGTAATAGGTAAGATTAGGATTCAAATTCAAGCATTATAATCCTAATCCGACATCTAACTCTAACCATTGTATCACCATTGCCAAGAGGGAATCTGGCAAATAATAGGTACTCACTAAATACATGTTTGTTTATTGAGTATTTTTAAGGTGCTTGGAATACATAAGGGTACAAACCAGATAATTTTCCTTGCTTTTGTGGAATTTACATTATAGCTACTTTGTCTTCTGATTATAAATCTTCATCAATACTGTATATGTATTTGTATCACATATGTACGTAAATGCTTTTGTACTCTCTGCTCCACTGTCTTCCTCACTGAAGAAAGTGTCTTGAAGGTGCAGACTCCGTAGTGCTTCCAACTCTATGTTCTCATGAGAAGCACAGTTCTGCACATACAGGACTGTTTGTGTGACCAACAGATGAACTCACTACTCCTTGTCACTTTTACTAAAATGGCCCTATTTTTTTACTGTTTCCTGATAGGTCAGTCAAGAGTCTTTACTAAGTGGAATACAGATTGGAAATGCTGCTGGAATTTTGAAAATTTGTACATTTACTTTGGTGGTTGATGGTGCTTAAACATTAGGAACAGCTTTGAAAAATAAGAAATCAGGTGCGCAGCGATGAGATTTTAGAAATTCTTTACTTGTTTAAGAACAGGAGCTGTAAATTGTACTTAGTGGTCTATTGAATAAAGATCTTGTTAATGTATGGGCTTTACCTTCTGAAAGACACCCTTCAAAGTGCTTCCTTTAAAGCCTGTTTCTGAGCCACCAATTATTTCCTCTATAAAGTCTTCAAAGGTTTTTATGTTTTACTCGATTTATTATCTGATTGAAAACCCTCTTTTTTTCTCCTGATTGGCAATGGTATTAATTCTTCTGCCTTCTTCTGGTCTGACTTCACACAGCTAGTTATCATGTCAGCAAGAACCATCCAGCTCTTACCCACATAATGCCCTTCTTGGTCTTTTCCTAGCTGTCAAACTGTACTTCTCATCCTTCATGATAGAGCACAAATGCTGGGCACTCCCTCAAGGCTTCTGCAATCTCCTCTTCTCCCACTCAGAGCCACTGTTTTTTTTCTGTGGTCTTGCTTATTCTACTGTTAACACTTGCTTATCTCAGCATTGTTTAAGATCCTAAGAGAAGGATCTTGTTTTATATAATAGGATTATGAGCATATAATAAATAGCTTTATCCTACAGTTGATATGTTGGTTTTTTGTTGTTGTTGTTGTTGAATAATTCCTCCAATTTAAGAACATAAAATATATGTGTTAAGGTCTTAAAACCTAACCTACATTGCACAGCTTTGGCATATAGATCATTTTATATATTCTGGATATTTTTCACCTAAGGAAGAATGTTTCTGATGGACACCTGAAGTTTTTAAAGAATGATTTGAAAAGCTACTTTTTCTTTCAAAAACACTCTACGCTCCCCTCCTTTAAACATACGCTACCCCCTCTTTACCTCTTAAAATTCCTCTTAACTTTTATTTCTGTGCTTTTTCTTGCTTCTACTCTGTGTTTCCCATAGGAAGCAGACGATAAAATAAAATCTCAAAAATTAAGCAAAGGAAGGAATTTTCCTCAGGGGTTCCTTGGGTTTCAGGCCCATGAGAACCACTTTAGAACGGATTCTATATCCATGACATTTCCAGACAAGGGATAATCCATCTCCCCTGACCTATCTCCTGTGTTTATAACTTTGTCTGAAATTAGAGCATTAGTGCTGATCTTGGATGAACCATTTATCTATCTTCTGGGAGAACAAGGCTTATAGCCTGTTTCGTGATTTTTTCCATACCTATAGCCTGCTACTTCTTTATAGCAAATTTCTGTCCCCCATCAATCTAATCTACTGAATATTCTTTTAAACTTTCCATAATCCATACATTCTAATCAATTTGGAGTCCCTCATTACTTGTGGGAACTTGTTAGTTGCTGTTGTAGTTGTGTCCCACCTGCACTGAGTAATCTTTTTATCACATGAAAGAAATGGAAAGGAACCTCAAATAATTTTGGAATCCGAGAGAAAGAATCTTAACATTGCTAATAAGTGCCATGTACATTGAAATCTAAATCAGAGTTATAGGTAAAATTGGTAACCTAAAAAGCATATAGAAGTCATGCCACTTTCAGGTAGAGAAAAATTTTGGCCAACATATACTGAACACGAGCCTATAACTCTTATTTAGATTTTAATGTATATGGTAATTATTAGCAATGTTAAGATTCTGTCTCTCAGATTCCAAAAGTATTTGAGTATCCTTTCCGTTTCTTTCATGCTATCTATCAGAAAATTACTTAGTGCGGGTGGGACACAACTAAGAGTTAGACCCAAGCCACAAAAGAGAATGAAATCATGCCATTTGCAACAATATAGATAGAACTGGAGAACATAATGTTAACTCTAAAAAGCCAAGCACAGAAAGATAAATCTCGTACATTCTCATTCCCATGTAGCAGCTAAATATTGATCTCTTGGAGACGGAATAGAATGGTGATTGCCAGAAGCTTGGCAGGGCAGCAGGGAGGGGAAGATAAGTGGGGCGGGGTTGGTCACTAGGTGCAAAAATATTGTTAGATAGAATGAACAATATTTGATAGCACAACAAAGTGACTATAATCAGTTAGGATATAATTTAAAATAAGTAAAAGAGTAGAATTATAATGTTCATAACACAAAGAAATGGTGAATGCCTGAGGTGATGGATACCCCAATTATCATGATTTGATTAATTCACATTGTATACTTGTATCAAAACATCATAGGTACCCTATAAAGATATATAATTATTATGTGCAAATAATAATTGAAATAGATATATACACACACACACATATATAAAAGCTTTGAATGTTAAAGTTATTATAGAAGTTTAATAGTATATTTCATGGACAAAAGAAAGTCTTAGAAGTATATAAAAGGAAAGGTAGATTTGATACTAGTGTCAGTCTCTAGAAGGACTGCACACTGTCTCCCCATCTGTGGTTGAAAACCCAAAGGAGAAAGATAAAAAGCTTGAATAATTTGGAAAAGCCAAAAGTAGCCATCTTTGTGGGGAATGCTCCAAGGTTTATATACTTTATGTTCATTGATCAGTCCTCCAACTTGTTTTCTTATAGGCAAAAAGAGTTAGACCCAGGTATGAATGGAAGCTATTTAAAAATGCCAATACCTATGTATATAAACTCAATTCAATTCAAGACGGGAGAGGGGAGAAGGGAGGGAAAGAGGAGAAGAGGGAGGGGGACTGATGTCCTCCCACTTATTGGGCACAGCGTATGGGTATATGACACACCTCTTCCCTGTGGGCGGGACACAGCTACAGTAGTAACTTTACCTAACAAATGTAAACACTGTCACCTAGTTGTTTGTACCCTGGTATTAATCTGCAATTAAAGAAATACATAAATAAAAAGAAGAAAGGAGATGTTTTATATATTACAGTTGGCTTTCTATAAATTAATAAAATCAGTTGATGTATACTAGAAAAAAAGATTAATAACCTTATCAGTAAAACAATAAAGGGCTTTCTTCAAACGTAAACTGATTTTTAATTTGAAATTTTACCTGAAATGTACCTTTTGTGATTAGTTTACCTATTGCTGTTACCTTCTTGACCTTGGATAACTTATAAATTTATCTGGGCCTCTGTCTCTTCCTATGTAAAAAGGGATTATAAACATCCAAGTAGGGATCAAATCTGACTATATTTATAATAGTTCTTTATAGCTGTATAAAATGCTAGTTCTTTTACTAACTTCATTTTATATTTTTGGTTACCAAAAATTTGACCTAGTTCTTAAATATCGTATAAATTCATAGCAAAATGTTAAGTGAGAGGACTGTAGTAGGAAGGGGCACAGGCAGGATGAGCCTGCTGTAACCTCAGGCATTTTCTTTTTTGAGCCACAAAGATTTCAAAGTGGAATGTGTATTTCTGTATCAGAACCTATAGGGCTGACCTTGAGGCAGGATATTCAGTTAGAGTAATATAATGCTCTAATCCTGTTTCCCTCGAAATGTTAGCAAATGGGCATTAAATATCCTATACAACTTTTTGAAAATGGTAATTTTTTAAACTTAAACTTTAAAAAATTCTAAAATCTACTTTTAAGATATTGTGCCCATATTGACTATAAAATTATTAACCCATTTATGTAACCTCTCAAAGTTTATATCTTTTTTTTAAAAATCAATTTTTCTGTTGTTATATTGATATCCATGTATATTTTTTTGCTGTAAGTCCAAATTTTTTTGTTGGTTGTTCCATACTGTTTGATCATTTTATTTTATGTTTTTACTTATACCATTTAATAAGGATTGGAGTTTCTGAATACTTAGAAGCATAATTGACTGACAGCTAGAAGAGGTCAAAAAAAATTTTTTTTCCCTCTTACTATAATAAAGAGTTTGTATTTAATATCCCATGAGATCTGCTTTGTGTGTTCAGTTCAGTATTTTAAGTATTTTGAAGCAGTTGAATTAGTAAGAGTTTATGAAACATCTGGAAATTTTGTTCTTTAATAATTACCTGACTGGGAAAAACATCCTTGATTAATAGTGAGTTGTAGCTATTACAAAGAAGCTGTTGCTTTCAGATTTCTGCCCTTTAACAGAATCTGACCTTCTGCATTATTTCCATAATCCGAAGCTAATATCGTTGATCATTCTGTTACCATCAGTTTTGTACTTTTATGATTCTTATGTGGGGCCAGCTGCCCATATTGATGCTAACTGCCTGATTTCTGTGAGTGGTTCAGTTTGCGTCTGCTGGCAAATGAGGGACTGTGCATGAGACCTGTGTCGATCTTGGGTCCGATTCTGCATCAGCACGCAGTCTACATCATTTCCTAATGGCTCTACTGTAATTTATTGCTTGGATATTCTACAGTTTTTTCACCTACTTTCCCTCTGCAGAATAGGTATATTATTTTCTAAGGTTTGGTATTAAAAATAATACCATAATGAATAAGTATCTGTGTATACAAAGATGTCTTTCCTTTTTTTGTGTGTAATGTATATCCAAAGGACAAATTTCTAAAAAATGGAATTATTTAGTTGAGAAGTGTGATTTTGAAATTTTCATAGATGATGCCAAATTGTTCTCTAATTTACATTTCAAGAAAGATCCTTTTAAAATGCCTTTTCCCCTAACCTCCTGGCCTCGCCCCTCTCTCCCCCAAGTATAGAACTATATCCCAGCTGCACAGACTATCTGATGTTTACTGGTCCTTTAGGTGGAAAATTGAATCTTGAAGTTTAGGTTCATACTTCTCTACTTAGTGTAAGTTTGAGCATCTTTTCTAATGTTTATTGGTCATTTGTATTTTTTTCTATGAATTCCTGGATTTTCTTACTTAAAAAAAATGAAATCTTACTATTCTGATCTCTCTGGAAGTTATTTGGTTTTAGAGATCTACTTTTGTAATGACAAACTTATAGATTCAGTATTTTATTGAGTAAGCCATTCTTTCCTTAGTGATTTGAACTATCTTTTTATTTTGTATTTAATTTCTATATATGTGCTTAAGTATTTTAGAAACTTAGTTTTATGCCATAGATTACTTTCAAATGGTTTCAGTTTCCTAAATTTTATAAACAGTTTTACATACCTTGTAAAATTCCTATGAACATATTATATTATTAAGAAGTAGTTTACTGTTTAAATAATGTAAAAAACGATATAGTTTTAGAAAAACTGTGTATTTTTTAAAATGGGGCTTGTCATATACAATTAGAACAATGCAAGGGAGAAAGTAAAAAGAAATCTCATCAAAAAAATCTTCACTAATATTGAGAATATTATCCTTTCTGGTTTTATGTGATTATCTATAAATAAGTAGATGGATAGAGAAAAAGCTTGGTAGGACAAAATTATAAATTGTAAATTTTATTCATTTACAAAATGAGTCAAATAAATGTGTTTAATTTAATTTATTTCTTTTTTATTATTTTTTTATTTTTTATAAATTTAATTTATTTTAAACAATGACTCTGAAGTGAAATGAAAAAAAAATATTGAAATTCATATGCAGCTTTCTTAACCTTACTAGGTATTATTTCCTAAATGTCTATTTAAGATAAATAAGGAAATTAAAAAGTACAATGATGGTAACTTTAAATTTTAGTCAGTGTGGAGTGATTTTCTGCTGTAAAATCTCATCCTCCTTTCATTCACCTCAATCCATTTTTTGTGATCACATTCATACATTTCTGTAATTGTCTATTTGTGATCCTGTATTTAAAGACTGAGCACTATCTTTGCTGCTGTAACAACTGTCTTCTCCCATGTGTATCTGTTTTTAATGTTTCAATTACCAATTTTTTTTATGGAAAATACTTTATTTTTCTTTAGTAATAGTTCTTAGTATTGCAACTTAACATCATTTTTAGTTAGACAATATTTTAAAAATCCCTTAGGTTTAAGTAGGAACTTGTCTAGAATATTCTTAGATTCTTAGTTTTTCTTCTTAGAGTTGTGAGGGGTTGGCTTTATTTTTTGGCCTTTAATGTCATATTGCCTTTTTCTGGCTGGTCGTCTATAGAAATGTTTATCTTTAGGACTTCAGTTGCTTGAACTGGTATATGTTTTGTCCATGTTTATTGTGTTTCCCAAAGTTTCCTCGAAACATGGTATGCTCTTTTAATAAGTAGACTTAATTCTTTACTTTAGAAAAAATTTCCTATTTTATACCTGCTATATCCATTTTATTTAGTTTTATATTTTTAGAGTCAACAACTATGTATGGATCAGTTTTTATATGTTTTGTATATCTCTAAGTTTCTCTTAATATATTTAATTCTTTTGTTTTTTTTCTATTTCATTATTTAAATCTCTATTTAACTAATAATTTGCTATTATTGCTATATGGACATTTTTTCCTTGTGGATTCTAATTTATTCACTCTTTTTCCGTGATGTATATTGTTCCTACATTGGTTTTCTTAGATCTACAGTCTCTTTTTACTTCTCGTTGTGTTGTTTTGTCAGGCATTATTTTTTGAGTTCATGAGTTTTGAGACAGAGTCTTAAGCTGTCCCCCTGGGTGGAGTGCCATGGAGTCATAACTCACAGCAACCTTAAACTCTTGGGCTTAAGTGATTCTCTTGCCTCAGCCTCCCAAGTAGCTGGAACTACAGGCGCCCACCACAACACCTGGCTATTTTTTGGTCATAGTTGTTGTTTGGTGGGCCCAGGTTGGATTTGAACCCATCAGCTCTGGTGTATGTGGCTGGCTCCCCAGCCACTTGAGCTATAGGTGCTGAGCCTTTGAGTTCATTTTTATTTAAGATGCTATATAGTGTCAATCATTTGTTAAAAGATTCATTTTGTTCTAGCTAAATAGGATTGTTCATGATTATTCAGCTTCTCAAATTTGGCATATTCTCTTTGTATCCTTTACTTGGATTTATATCATCCTTCTGGGAATTTCTTACTCGCCCCTCAGGGTTTGGGAAGATGTGAAGAAGCTTGTTGGCATTGCCCAACTCATTGTGCAGTTCTGGAAACTTTGCCCCTGACAAACAGCACCTGCCGTTCGGTTTACTTCTCCAGTTTTACCCATTTCTCCATGATTTGTTTCTCTCCAGTTACAGGGGTGTTAATAAAAATAGGCAACACCTTTTGGTGTCCCTGTAGAGAATCCAGGGGACCTGGGAGAAGGTTGGGGACAGGCGTGTGATATTCTTGGTCCTGCTTGGGAATCTCAGGTTTGCTCTCCTGGCCACTGGCTTTGTAGTTTGATATGATCTATGTTGTCATGTTTAGTTACTACAGGGAAGGACCAGGCAAAGTGAAGCCTGCAGCCCAAATCTGGCTTGCCATGTGCTTCTGTAAGTAAAGTGTGATTGGAATACAGCCACACCCACTCACGAACATATTGTCTGTGGCTCTTTCTTGCTTCAGAGATACAGTTAGTTGAGTAGCTGTGACAGAGACCATAGGGCTGAAAAAACCTAAAATATCTGCTGTCTGCCCCTTCACAGGAAGTTTGCCAAATCCTGCTGTAGGGGAATTTTATTTTTTTTTGCTGGATTTTAACTATTTTACTTTCATTTTCTTAGGATTTAGGAGAAAGATGTCAAGATTCTGTTTCGTTGTGTTATCTTGATAGGGATGTTGCTATAATGCTGGTTTAAAAAAAATTCATGGAAGAGCATAATCATTATATATCTTCACTGTTAGAGAAATGCTTGAAATTATAAAAAATATTAGTTGGAATTTTTTGGTTTATTTGAGATTATAATGATTTCATGTTTTCATGTAAACTCTACCAATAAATGAAATTATTCTTGTTATTCCTGTTTAATGATTATTTTTCCCCTAAGACTAAAGCAGCTGCTTAATTACAGTAGCTTTTCTAGATCACTCATTTTCTAATTTATTTCCTTTTGCACTTTCTCAAAGGTATAAGCAGTTTTGCCAGACTTTGGGCCACATTGGAGAGAACGAAGGCGGTATTGATAAGTTTTCCAGAGGTTATGAATCCTTTGGCGTCCACAGATGTGCTGACGGTGGTTTATACTGCAAAGAATGGGCCCCTGGAGCAGAAGGCGTTTTTCTTACTGGAGACTTTAGTAAGTATTTAGAGTACATGGAAGTCACTAATTATATTTGATTTCTTCATTTAAAACATAGATTTCTTATATTTCATGTATTTAACTATATGAAGATTAATGATTCAATTTTATTAATGATAAAAGCCTGACACTTATCAGGCTTTTCAGGTAAAGCCGTAGAATTTATTGAGTTTTTATCTTCCAGAGGTCCAGCTGTTTCTGCTACAATATAACATACGTACTCATGAAAAATTTTATATTCTATAAAATCACATACCAGAAATAACAAGGCTGTGAGAAAAACAGTATTAGGAAGAGTAGTACTTCAGGGCTGGGCGCTGTGGCTCATGCCTGTCATCCTAGCACTCCGGGAGGCCAGGGTAGGTGGATTACTTGGAGATCACGGGTTTGAGACCAACCTGAGCAAGAGCAAGGCCCCTGTCTCTGAAAATAGCCAGGTGTTAGGGTGGGTGCCTGTAGTCCCAGGTACTTGGGAGACTAAGGCAGGAGGATCACTTGAGCCCAGGAGTCTGAGGTTGCTATGAACTATAATGCCACGGCACTCTACCAAGGTGACAAGGTGAGACTCTGTCTCAAAAAGAAAAGAAAAAAAGAAAGACTACTTCAAGTTTACTCAAGTTTTTTAGCAACCTTTGACAAAACCAATCTGGGTAAAAATACTGGCATAGTTGAATTTCCACCAGCATTTGTAACTGGCTAGAAGGCTGTGTTGTTCTTGGAACCTCTACACCTTATCTCCTTTTTTGAGTCTTCAATAAAAATAGATGTCTAATTCAGACAGTAAAATTCATCACTCAATTCTTCCTTTCTCCCTCTCTGCACCTTGCTTTATAACACAAAGGGAAACAATCTTCTCAGCATTGTCATCCTCACGGTTAACTCCACTAGGTAGAATCAATGCTATACAAAGCATAATCATTTAAGATGTCAGCCTTAGAGCTTAAAGTCCAGTGGGAAAAAGAACTAGAATGTAAATAATTATAATACCTTCTGCTACGTTTTATTCTACAAGGGTAAATAAATTACTATAATGGTGACAAGGAAGAAAGCTCAGTTTGGAAGGTGAAAAAAAATAAACAAGTCTTGGTAAAATGTTTTTGGTATGAGGAAAAGAAATATCAAAATGATCATAATCTTTTAGTACCATGGAGCAGTATACTATTTTAAAAAGTCTGCATGCTATATTATTCCATTCGTATGACAGTGCAGAAGCACCAAAACAATACAGACAGACACAGATCAATGCTGTCAGGGATTGGGGGTAGTAGGTGAAAATGGATGAGAAATGGGCATGAGGGAACTTTGGGGGATGGCAGAAATGTTTTATATGCTGATTGTGGTGCTGGTTACTTGACTGTTTGCATTTATTAAAATTTATAGAACTGTATACATAAAAAGAATTAATTTTATTTGAAGAATACAACTTATCAAAAGTTTTGATTTTATATACACAGTGTCCATAAATTTTATGGACAATTTAGTGAGCTTTCTGGACACTCTGTACATTATCTAAGGAAAATTTTCCATTATCTACTGGAAAAAAAATTCAAGTCACTTTTGTAATTCAAAATTTTCGGTAACAGTATTAACAAGTGAAAGAATGGTTTAATGAATGTAATAATAACAAATTTTATTTACTCAACATAAAAAATTGTTTTAACATGTAATTAATGTAAAATTCATTAATGAGATTTTTCATCTAATTATACCGTTTTAATTCAGATGGTAAATTTTCATCTAGAGATAATTTAAAATATATAGGAGGATACATAAGTTATATGCAAATACTACACCATTTTATATAAGAGAAATGAGGGTCCTAGGATTTGAGATTTGACTATATTGGAAATATAGTCATCCCTCTGTATTCATGAGGATTGGTTATAGGACCTCCTGCAAATACCAAAATCTTAGGACCCTCATTTCTCTTATATAAAATGGTGTAGTATTTGCATATACCTTATGTATATCCTCCTATATATTTTAAATTATCTCTAGATTACTAATAATAACTAATATGGTATAAATGCTACATAAATAGTTACTATGTTATTCAGAGAATAATGACAAAGAAAAAAGTCTGTATGTGTTTAGTACAGATACAATCATTCATTTTTTTCTAAATGTTTTCCATCCATGTTGTCTGAATTTATAGATGTTGAACCCATGGTTTTTGAGGGCTACTGTACTTGATCTACATTTATTTTATTTTATTGTTATTATTTTTTGAGACAAAGTCTCACTATGTTGCCCTCGGTAGAGAGCTGTGGCATCACAGCTCACAGCAACCTCAAACTCCTGGGCTTAAGCAATTCTCTTGCCTCAGCCTCCTGAGTAGCTGGGACTACAGGTGCCTGCCACAGCACCCAGCTATTTTTTGTTGCAGTTGCCATTGTTGTTTTAGTTGACCCGGGCTGGGTTCGAACTTGCCAGCCTCAGTGTATGTGGCTGGAGCCAGAACCACTGTGCTATAGGTGCTGAGCCCTGATCTACATTTAGATTTAGTAAAATTTTCAGTTTATAAGTAGGTACATATACCCAGGTTTTTTCCATTAGCTGAGAGTGGAATTCATATTTTGAGCAAATGATGCATTTGAAAAGAAGGTTTCTGTATGGAAAAAAATGTATATGTGAATATTAAGATACTATGACTCTGGAGAACATGAAATTTTGATGATGATGACTACCTGGTTGAAAATATACATGAACTAACCATGATTTCCTTAAAAAACAGTTAAGGGATTCTGTATTTTGTTTTGTCTTTATTTACATAAAATTTACATAAAATTCATTTTTTCTCTAAGAATATTTGAGCAAGAAAAAAGTTACATGTTGAGCTTTTTCCCAGGATCAAATGGGTTAGAAAATTTTCTCATATGTCTTCTGATGTCTAAATTTGTACTAAACTAAAGAGAAAACTCATGTTAATTATCTCAAACACTACAATAGATATTTTTATTTGAAAATACAAATGAAGATTAATTAAAATGTTGTTCTAGTTGGTTTTGCTAGTGTTATTAAAATGTTCTTAAAAGTATTTAAGTATATTCTTATGACCTCTTATTTTTCAAGTGATGAACTGAAAGAGCAATAAACTTAAAAGATTATATAGATTGGTCTCTGCCTGTAGCAGATAAAAAGAATGATTCTACAGAATTAATCTCTGCCCTTAATACTGATCTTTTTAAAGAATGCTACCCCCTTTTTTTGTCATTAACATAAGAGTAAGTTTAACATTGGAATATGTACATGTACTTGAAATATCACCTAATGAAATAATTGATTCCCTGTATATTGGTAGGGATTTAAAAAGTAACATAATTTTACTTATGTTTTTATCATGAAAATGTTTATATAATTTAAAACATTGCTGTTATACCCACTCCTTCTCCCAATCCTTCTCCTGTATCTTCTCCCTAAAGATACAGTTAGGTAGGGAAGAGGGTAAACAAGTGGGAAGGCAGATAAAGGAAGTGGATGAGGATGGAGAGTGGGAATGAATCAGAATGCAGAAAAGAAACCACAATATCAGATGCTTGTGCTTAGAGGCTCCCTGGGTTGGAGTATGCTCAGTAAGGAGCTCCTTATGACCTTAACTGAGCTGGGGCTCATTACCATATCATTAGCATTAGAGTTTTGACCCCCAGTGGGTTTTTCACAAAGGGTTCTGGAAGACACATATGTAGAAAGGAAATTTATGTAATCCCGACCTGTTATGCCGTTTGTGATATGATCTGTTATATAATCCCAACCTGTCAATCACCCAAAGGTGGGAAATGGCAACCAATCCCATCAGGAGAAAGGAGGGACAAAAACTAGTGTCTTCTCTATTCCTGGAGAGTGACCCTTCTCTCCCTCTTACACATACTTCTGCTTTGCAATAAAAGCTCCATGTGTGAGACTGCTTTGTAGTTGTGGTCATTCTGCCATTGGCTTGACTCAGGACCAGTATTCACTCCTGACACTGGAACCAGGGGACCAGAGGACATCCAGATAGGCCCTAACAGTGTTAAAAAACAGACCTTCAAAGACCAGCCACAAAAATCTTATTTCTGCTAATACATAAATTGACTGTTACTTATGTTTACTTGAGAAATAATATTTTCTTAATTTTATGTAATTAGCCATTATTTGTGATATCTTTTTAGAAAAAATAAAAATGAAAGAATATGTAGACTTTAATTCTGTATTTTGGAAAAACATATTCGTAATCAGAATACTTTACATATTGTTGTCCTGTTTTTCCCCTTTTCTAATCAGTTTGAAATTGACTGTACTAAGCATGTGTTTTTCTCCAGGCTCCTCATAATATCACTGATAGTGTCATTGTTCTAGTGTGTGTGTGTAGGTGTATTTGCCTAGCGATCTGAGAATAACCAGTCCTTAGAATAATCATATCTACATGAAATAGTGTGTCAAAATAAAAAAGTATGGGATTTAGAGTTTGAAAACACAGTTGCACTCTCTAAAAGACTGTTGTTCATTTGGCTTATTGGGGAGAAAGTTGGTAACACTTGTCCTAGCTGCCTGAGTTGCTCTGAGTACTAGATTGTGAGCATGAGAAACTTTATATCTTTATTCAATGCTACAGAAATATTAATTAGGAAGATGGAAAAATGTGCTCTCATTTGCAGAAGTCTTTTTTTTAATTAAAATATTTGCCAGTTCTTTCAAAAGGCCTATGAGCCTTACAAAAGTAAGATAGTCTATGTTTTGCTGAAACTGAGGCAGATCTGGTTTTTGTCATCCACATGTTAAAAGTACTTAGAAACTGAAAGTTGACCTTCCATTTGATCCTGCAATTCCATTACTAGGTATCCACCCAGAAGAACAAAAATCATTTTACAACAAAGACATTTGCACCAGAATGTTTACTGCAGCCCAATTCATAATTGCCAATTTGTGGAAGCAGCCAAAATGCCCATCAACCCATGAATGGGGCAACAAATTGTGGTATATGTGTAGCATGGAATACTATTCAGCCATAAAAATATCTTTTATATCTTTTATGTTAACCTGGATGGAGTTAGAACATATTCCTCTTAGTGAAGTATCTCAAGAGTGGAAAAAAAGTATCCAATGTATTCAATGCTATTATGAAAACAATATGTAAACACTTATACTCTTATACTAATGATAAAACACTAATATAGTCCAACGAGGGGTAAGGGAGAGGAGCAAGAGGGGAGGGGAAGGGGGAAGGTGATTGGTGGGAGGAGTGAGGACATTTGGTGGGATCTTGCTTAATGTGCACAATGCAATCTAAGTGAACAAGTAATGAACAGGGTTTGTAAAGAAGGTTTAGACATGTTGTTTTGAAAGTGGGTTGTGGCTGTACAGCCACCTAGTCCTAAAGCACACAACTTGAATATAAAATCACCAAAGGAACAGATGATGTTGCATTAACCTGAGATTTTTAAATTTACAAGTGGAAATAAAGAAATATCACAGCTGGTAGTAAAAAAAAAAATATGCACAATGCAAGGGTATATTTCAAAATAACTAATAGTAAATTGTAAATGTCTAACCACAAAAAATAAATGGCGATGGTTATGGTGATGGTTATGTTAATCAGTTTGATTTAAGCACATTGTATATCAAATCAACACACTGTACCCCATAAATGTATGCAGTTGTGATTTAATTAAAAATTAAATTGAAAAAAAGAGGGCTTAGAAAACACCTTCACTTTAAATATACTGCATGTATTTTTCTTTATTTGAGAGAAAATAAAACAACCATTTCTTTTCCTTCCAGTATTTTTAAACAATTAGTTTTTTAAGCAACTAGCAGCTGCTGCAACAACCCAGAAGGACAGTGTGTAGATAATGACATTCATCAGGATTGAAATCTTACACCCAGAAAGTGTTTCTGGGAAAACCGGAACTACTTAAGGGTTGAGATAAATTTCTAAAACTTTGAATCATCTGCAATGCAGCCATGACTCAGTCTTTAGGAAATTAAATGAAATTTGAAATATACTTGGAGTTTTGGTTCTAAATCATGTTTTTGCAGATTGCTAAATAATTGAAGAGAACTAGCTGCTTTCCAGTATCTGAGATGATAATAAGAGAGAAAGGCAGTAAACTACATATGTCAATATAAAATAATTGGGTTCCTATTCGCTAGAACAGAAAACATTTCATTTAAAATTACTAAGTCTGGGAGCTAGGCACTTTTCAAATAACATAATGTCTATCATTGGTAGACTGAGAAAAACAAACAAACAAAAAAAAAACCCCTGACTTTTGCGCCTATAGGAAAAGAAAACCCTGATATTTTTGCAGAGTGAGGAAGATGCCAAGGAGAGTATTACCTGTTTTCTAGACCAAGATTGTCTGAATTTTTTTTTCCAGTTATACAATTACTGAGAAATTTATAGGGTCACAGAAGACTTTATATTTCTCAAGCTCACATGTTCTGAATCGGTGCTACTCAGTGTGAACCAGTGGGATTCTGTGCGCAGTAAGCAGTTTGCAATGATTTTTGTAGCAATTGGGAGCAAACATTTAGAAACTTTGATAGCAATTTGACAGGGTAATTTTGTTTCCGTTGAATCTACTAATGGTAATACAAAAAGCAGGGCTTGAATTTTGAGCTCTTTTTTCCTTTTGATTTTCAAGTAATTCCTTTTATTAATTTTATATAAATATTGGTTCTATAATAGAGTTGACGTTTTAATAAAAGGCAATTGGTCCATCATCACAGATAGTTTGAGAAGGACTGATCTGAAAATTAGCGATTGTTATTTTTTGGTTTAAATGTTCTTGTGCTTGGCAGGTATAGTTCTGTTTCCATTCTTTGCCTTCTCTTCTTTCAACTAGTTCGTGGTGCCTGTATTAGTCAGCGTTAGTATTAGTGATTGTTATTTTTTGGTTTAAATGTTCTTGTGCTTGGCAGGTATAGTTCTATTGCCATTCTTTGCCTTCTCTTCTTTCATCTAGTTCGTGGCGGCTGTATTAGTCAGTGTGGCATGTTACAAACAACTCCAACATTTCAATGGCTTCCTTCTTGCTCCTGTTGGCTGCAATTGTCAGCGTGGTTCTGCCCCAACTGTCAAATTCTTCCCCAAATCTAGGATAATGGAACAGCCCCCAAATGAGACATCCTGATCTCATGAGAGAAAGACAGAACAATGGAGGGGAACCTGTTGATGGCTCCAAAACCTTCAGGTTGGAAGTTTAATGCTTCTGTTTCATTCACCAGGTAAAAATATGGCCAAACCTAATGTCAGTGGGTCCTGTTAGCAGAATCCTCTTTTATGGAGGCTTGTGAAAAATTGGGCATCATAATATGTGACTGCAGTGGCAAATAGCTTTATAATATAAAATGTAAACTTTGTAGATGTTTTGATTTTGTAAGTTTAGTCTTTGTGGAAACAGAGTTGTTTAGGTAGGGTAGTTCTCTAGAATTAGATTGTTGAGAAGATTTCTTTAAATTTGTACTGACTTGTGTAGGTGTCCTCAAACTATGGCCCATGGGCCACATGCAGCCCGCCTAGGACATTTATCCAGCCTGCCAGGTGTTTTTGCCGCCGCTGCCTGTTCTGCTTAGCAGCCAACTTGTCCCAGGGCCCACAGTCTGGCCCTCCAACAGTCTGAGAAATAGTGAACTAACCCCCTGTTTAAAAAGTTTGAGGACCCCTGGACTTGTGTATTCCAGCAGTTTCAAGGAGTCTTTGGCCAGGTGGACATTGTCAATGCCTTGTGGGTCCTCGGAGAAGGCATTTTTATGTTGCTTCCCTTTAGTCTGATTTATTGGAAATTGTGATGTTTCTAGAAAGCAAGTTTCTGGAAGACTCTCTCTCTCTCTCTCTCTCTCTCTCTCTCTATATATATATATATATATATATATATATTTTTTTTTTTTTTTTATTAAGTCATAAACACATAGATCATGTGTACATTGATGCCTGTATGGGGTACAATGTGCTGATTTTATATACAATTAGGAATGCTTACATCAAACTAGTTAATATGTCCTTCACCTCATTTACTTAATTATTGTGTTAAGACATTCATCCTCTATACTAATAGCTTTAACATGTACCCTTGCAATATGCGCCATAGGAACGGTCCCACCCTTGACCCTCCTTTGGCAAGGAGGTGGCAAACTACAAGGCGGAAGTATAAGACGTTAGGCTACTCACCCATCTGGTAGTGATGCTGAGAAACGGCCTCTTTGATGTGGGTGAAGCTGAAGTGAGTAATCAGGAAAGAGATATTTTGTAAAAAGTTTTCACTACTCGCTCCGGGTTTCCAACCTGATGTTGGTTCTTCAGTATTTCAATGGAATCCATGTACAGTAGGGGTTTACTAAACCAATCGCTATCCACTAGACATACTGAATTTGCTTCTGCTTCACAGATTTCATTGTAAATGATACTAACTGGTTCCCATGGGAGACTGGGCACTGGTAGTAGTAAAGTATGGTCTACTACAGGCAGGTAGTTCTTATTTTTCTAGTTATAACGTATACTTGTAGAGAGCCAGTTCCACCTCCCCCGACTGCAGCTTGTGAGTGCTAATTTTTCTCATTCTCATTCTGTGACATACATTAATTGATGAACTAGGAGCATGATGGCAAATAAACTTATTGAGTACTGGGAAAATCTCATGGAGTTATGTTGAAAGAAATATTTGAACTCAGTAAGCCCAAGCGAACTGAAAAATAAAAATAGGAACTTAACCAAATTTTGCATGCAGGTTATTTTAGATGTCATTTTCAGCTTTCATTCATTTAGTCCAAAGGGAATTGGGAATTATAAATATTATATTGGAGCTATATGTTCATACATGCTACAAAATCCTTATTAAAGAATTTAAACTCAAAGATATAGCTGTAGTCTTACGTTAGGAGATAGGTGAGTGTGTGTTTTTATATATGTTTTTAAGTTGAACCAAAATGCTTAACATTTGTGTGTGTATATATTTTTATCATTACGTGTTTTAACCAGTATTTTCCATGTATATTTCAACTTCTGGCCCCGATTATGCTGGATCAGAGAGCTTCGTTATAATGCCTAAGGGGGATTATTTTAGTAAAACATCTTTACCTTCTGGGATTTTAGGAGATTGTTGTTTAAGACCTAGAATGTAGATTTCGAACTGTGACCCAAGTAGTAATTTCTAGCCTTGTATTGCTTTTATATAAATGTCATTTTAAAATTTATGCTGTGTAGATAATATAATGCTATTTGTAAGGTTTTAGTTTTGATATTTTACTTGTTGCTAATGTCTGTAAGATTATTTGTGGCTGTTCTTTAATGTCTTTTGAAAGTTTGATAATTTCATCCATCACATTGACTTTATTAAGCTCACCATCTCCTTACACCAAGGAGGCACCCTATTAATATTTTTCTCTTATCAAGTTACATGTTTTCTTACAGGAGAGATGTTCTATTTTATAACAGTCCCATCTAGCCCCAAGTGTGACTGATTACAGCATATATCAACATTTTCTGTATCGCGAGCACAATAAAACTATTCATTGTAAGTTCAAATTGCATTATTCTAAGGAGCTGTCACTTATGATAGACGTTAAGGCGACTTCAATTTAATTTGTTGATATTTTCTTTCATATGCCACAGATAGCCTATCTGAAGATCATTTTGCATTGTGGAGAGGCTCATAGAAATGTGGCAAATCTGTCAAAGACGTACGGCATTTTTTGTTTTGCTCATCCCAGCAGTTTTTTCAAGCAGGTCAATTGGAATTCACTGATTGGTTTTGAAGCTTTGTCTGGTTTCTTGTCTGTAGCTCTCTGCTCTTCTCAAATGGTTTCCCTCTTTTCTCTATGACTGGCATGTGTTCTTTATAATTTCAATCCCTGCCCAGCTATTTTCTTATTAGGAAAATGCAGAGGTACTTTTAAGCTTGAATAGATCTCGAGGGAAAAAAAAGAAAAAGAAAACTTTAGCTGCTTGTAGCTTGGCAGTTTTTCACGTGAAACTATGAAAGTATTCATTTGAATTTTGACTGCCGGAGACCCACCTCTCATTATGGATTCTTGAAAAAAAAAATGACTTAGCCATCTTACTTGCTTATAAATTAGTGGCAGAATTACTTCAAATGTGTTATGTAAAGATTATGAAGCTGAAAATAATACTGCATTTTCTCAGCAAGAATGAATGACCTTCAATATTGATGCCATTGTCTCCTTACAACCACGGAGACGTGAGATTTTGACCCCAATATTGAAGGCCTAATATAGTCTAAGTTCTTGTGTTCATTTTCTTTTCTTTTCTTTTTCACTTTTATATTTTAAAAGTTGAGATATATTTGTAGAACACAAAATTCGCCATTTTAAATGAACTGCACACTTTAGCAGTTTTTCGTCTCCTTACTGTGGTGTACACCCGTTGCCATTGTTTATTCCCAGAAGAAACTCCATACCTGTAGCGTTGAGTCCCAATTCGCCCTTCCCTCTAACCGGCGTCAAGCACAAATCTGTCTCTGTGCATTTCCCTGTTCTGGACATTTTATACAAATGCAGACATACAACGTGGGAGCTTTTGTGTTTGGCTTTTTTCATTTAACATCATGTTTTCAAGGTTCATCCGTTTTGTAGCTGGTGGCAGGACTTTATTCCTTTTTAGGCTGAAAAGTATTTCCCTGTGTAGATGTACTGCAGTTTGTGTATTTATTCCTCAGTACAAAGACCTTTGGCTTGTTTCTACTTTTTGCCTATTATGAATAATTTTACTTTGATGATTTGTGTACATGTTTTTTTATGTGAAGATATGTGTTTGATTCCCTTGGGTTTTCTTGGTAATTGATATTCTTACCACCAAACCCCTCCCCCCCCCCCCGATATTTTATTGTGCTGGTCATTTCATTGTTGGCCCCAAGGTCATTTCGCTCTCCTCTCTGCTTTGCTCTGCATATTTCCCAAGCTCCTGTGGCCTTTGCTCCTGTGGACTTGGTTTAGTGGTGGCTTTCTGGTGGGAGCCTGGAGGATGGGAGCAGGGTGGAGGCCAGGAGGTTCTCCCCACTCCCTCGCCCACTCGTGCCGTCTAAAGTGAGGCCGTGTCTCTTACAGCAGCTCTTGTTGCTTCTCCTCCGTGAGCAAGTGTGCTACGTGGCAAACAGCTGTGAGGGGAGGGGAAGTTTTAATTAGACCAAACATGACAAGGGACAACTAGGTTTTCGATAATTTATATCAGGCCTTAAAATGGGCACCAAGGCAGTCATTATATTCAACAAGTTTGTGACAGCCTCTAGGTTCCTGAGCGTGTCTCAGTAACGCGAAGATCTCAAGGTGATTTCAACCAGGGCTTAATGCAAAGTAACAGCATTGTACCCAGGTTTCCCTGTAGCATCTTTAAGGTAATACAAATCACCAGAGCCATTTCTGATTTTGTTTTCTACTAAATGACTCCTACTTTAAAAAAAGAAAAGCTACCTCCATATGCATCATTATGTACCTTTCCTTTCAAAGAGGAAGAGAATGTTTCAGGGCACTGGTCCCTCCTCCCTCATCTCTTCTTTCTCCCTCCCTCTCTTCTTCCTTCTCCTCCTCCCCGTTCATTTTCTGTCTTTCCCTCTTCCCTCCTTCTTTCCCTTTCTTTCCTCTTTCCTTCCTTTTGCTTAGATATGTCTTTGATCTTCTCAATTCTTGGTCAGCCTCGTAACTAATATGAAGAAGTAAAAGAGGGGCTGTGTTCTTAGGGAAAAGAACATAGTACTTCACTTCTTAATTCACGTAAAGCAAGCGATTAACTTTGTGGTAATTTATCAGAGGTTTCTAAAATATAAAATAATTTTTATATAATTACTAATAGATCTAAACTCTAGACAAGTACTATTAAAGTTTTTCTTTTTTTCCCTGGAGTTATAGAATATAATCTTAAAATAAGATACTTTCTTAAGTAATAACCCCCAAATAATGTTACTAGCAGCTCCGTGTACGGTTGTATGTGGGCATATGGCCATCCACATGTATTTGTGTTGTTCAAATTAGGTTCTTTTAAAAGATCTGTTAGGAATTTTTGATGTTTGAAGAGCATGTGGGAGGTCTACAATTTAAATTTAACAGCTTCTCCTTCATTTCTCCCTCCTTTTCATTCTTTACATGGCAATATTTATTAAATATAATCTAGGTACCAGATACTGTCCTAAATAAGTCCTGGAAATTCGGACATGGAAAAGAAAGACAATCCCCTTCTCATCTAGCAGGGGAAATAGATGATTTCTTTTTCTTTTTTTTTTTTTTTTGAGACAGAGCCTCAAGCTATCCCCCTGGGTAGAGTGCTGTGACATCATAACTCACAGCAACCTCCAACTCCTGAGCTCAAGCAATTCTATTGCCTCCCAAGTAGCTGGGACCACAGGTGACCAGTCCAACGCCTGGCTATTTTTTGGTTGCAGCTGTCATTGTTGTTTTGGTGGGCCCTGGCTGGATTCGAACCCGCCACCTTAGGTGTATATGGCTGGCACCTTAGCCAGTTGAGCCACAGTCCCTGAGCCAGAAATAGATGATTTCATCCTAACCAGCAGGCACTGCCCCATCTCATATACTAGTAAAGTTAAAATGAAATTTTTATGTTATTCTAAATATTTTTCATAATTGGCTGATGACCTTTTAGGCAAAAATTAAATTATTAAAAATGAAATTTTGTACAGATATTTTAGGAAGTAATTATGTGAAGATAATTTCTTAAGTGCTTCTTAAAGTCAAAAGAACTCAATATAATTTAGTGATGATTATGAACAATATATTCTTTCAAGATAACCGTTTTTTGAGGTTTTTTTATTTGCTTGATTATTTACTCTGGTGATATTTAGTGGATTTATTTCTAAACCAAAAGTGTTGAACTAAAACTCTCGAGGTATATTTCTGGAGAATCTGTAATTGATTTAAATGATACATGAGACATTTTTTTGTCAAACTGAACTGAGCTAGAAAAAAAATCTCTTAGAATAGCTGCATTTAGGTTTTAATGAAACTGGGCAGAAAGGAGACTAAAGTGAATTTCCTTTTTAGTCTTTTAAATGAAAAAGTGCATCATTTGTCCTATATATCTTATTCATCATCAGTCATAGCAAAGCATTCATTCTCACGAGAGAGATAATGGAGTCAGAGAGCAGAGCGGAGTGGAAGATTGTCATTCAGTACAGATGAGCTTTAGTCATATTCTTATCAGGAAAAATTGGGTTGCAAAACCTTAAGATTTGGAATTAAGTTGCCATAGATATATTTAATTAAAAGTAGATTGCCTTCACCTTTCTTTAAGTTAGAAATAGTTTTAAAATCTTAAATTAAATTTACAGTCAGTCTGTACTTAACTTGTATTCAGGACTTGCCTTTAATAGGGATTCTTTATAAAGTTTTGCCCCCAAAAGGTACGTTTTAATTGAATTATTACAGTGAACATATAAAGTTTCTGAAAGAATTTTATAACCTCACCTATCGGTTTATTTTTAGAATATGGTTTACTTTTTTTCCTTTTGGAGAAAGTAATTAAACTTGGCAAACCAAACTAAAAAACTAAGAACAAGAAGGGCGGTTGCCTCCTCAATTCCTCTAACACCTCATTAATAAAATTATTCATTATAGTATTTTAATGTTATCACCTGATGGGTTGAGTTCTTGTTCATAATATTATCCAATGGATATTACTCTTATTAAAGTAGATGAAGTTGAGTTCTTGTTCGTAATATTGGCCAATGGATATTACTCTTACTAAGGTAGATGAAGAATGAAATAAGTTTTTAAAGTAGAAAAGCAAAACGTAAATGAGACTACATATGGTGCACATCCAATGACCTGGTTACAAACTTGGCTGTTACAGAATCAGTTTTCGGTCCATTTGGGAAAATTAGAATGTTCTGAACTTATTCTGTGACCTTTCTAATTGTGCATCTTGACCAGAGGCACTTAAAGGAAAAAAATATGGCAAATACAGAAAGACGTGTATGTTAGTGAACGACCATTTCTCACCGAACCTGCCTCCAGCCCTGGGTCTGTATCCCCTAGTTTCAGCACGTGAGGTTCCTTGTTCACAGCAGATACTGGGTTTGGACTGTGCAGGCCATGCCAGTTTTCCCACCTCAGAAAAGCCCGAGGAGTCGAGTGGGTGATGAGCCTGCACCGATTGCTGCTCTATCTGTGACTCCTGGCTCCTTGTCAATCCTCTTCTCTAAGGATTATATGTCAGAAGTGAGGTTTTTGTCCTTTACTGGCTTTCTTTCTCCTAAGACCACTAATACGAGCAGTAAGTAATATTAGTTTAGATGCTTTATCCAACTTCAGAATGAACACTTTATTATTGTTTTTTTAATGGGTAGGACATGCTGACTAGTACAAAAGTATCTCAGGTTAATTGTACATATTAAATCAAAATGAACTCTGTCAAAAGCTAAGTCTATTCACTATAATTTTCATTTCATTTTTCAGGGAAAATCTTCTATAGAAAGTAGTCCCTATTTGTTCTCTTTTTTTTTCTCCTCTCCACAGGGTGAGGAATCACAAACTGAAATCTTCTGTAAATACACCATCATTACCCAGAAGGAAATTGCAACATTTTAGAGTTGTTAATCTTTTCTCAATGAAGATGGAGATTCATTCACTCTCAGAGGCTTAGTAGGAAAGCATGTCATGTTAGGCATACAGAAATTTGGAATTCATTATTGTTGCAAGCAGATGGATTATCCTCATCTGAACTTTGTTTTGTTTTAAACCTTTATCATCAGTGTGTAGGAAGAACTTTCTATACACAATGCCCTATAGGAAGTAAGATCGATTTTGAAATTTTGTATGCCAGAGCTTTTAGCATAGTTCCTAGTACGTGGTGTATTCACAGTAAATGTCTTTTTAATAATTCATTTTTGCTTTTGTCTAGCAAAAGCAAAATTTAAACGGATATTGTGAAAGTTATCATCTATCTTGTTAAAGCATTCCTTTCTGGGTTACCTTTGGAGGGTATTGACCTTGCTAGGTTCGTTGGTGGTGACGTCTTAAATTAAAAGCATGCTAAAGGTTTTCCATGTAATAAGTGGACTGGTAAAGCCACTCTTACGTTTCTCCAAGATAAACTATTTCTTTGTAATAGAATTTGGGTTTCTCCTTTCACCAATTATTTTCATTCATTATTTTTTCCTAGACAGTAGAATAGTGTAGTAGAGAGGTGAACTGTGAAGAATGCACATTTAGAGGATAGGATGATGAGGAAGCGGGGAAGGCCTACATAAAGATACAGCATTAGGGAAATGAGCAGGTGTCCCAGCATGAAGCAGAAAGAGGAGGGGGGTTTTCAAGGAAGAGATTGATACGTTTAAAATGTAGTTCACACTTATGATGCAATAAATACTTGATACAGATTGTTTGGAAGGTGATATTATTGTCCTCGTTTTCCAGGTGAGCAAATTGAGTCTTAGAGTGTGGAACTCATACTTGACCACTGGCAGAGCCAAAATTGCCTTCAAGGAATTTTCGCTCTGTTCTGTAAGCACTGAGGACCGTGAGCTCTAAGGAAAGTGAGTTCCACGGGCAGATTCTCTGCAGTTCTAAATCTTCCCTGTACAGGGAAGTATTCCTTAATAGGGGATTGTTTTCTTATTTTCCAGACATGGAGATTCAAATTCAAGAAGGCATGTAACATTTCTAAAGTCACAAATCTATCTAGTAAATAGCAGCTGAAAGTTTTAACTATAGGTATTTATTCTATTAAGGCCCTGTTTACCAAGGACATCCCTATTTTGTACTTTTGTGTTATATGTAACTCCTAAGATGTATATCTCAAGTTCAAGCCCATGTCTGTAGAAGCTGATTTATGCTTTCAGGCTAATTTTATATCCTATGCAATAAGACATCAGTGTTAATGTGTGTGTAATGCTGTATATATTTAATATAATAGATTTATGCATAATAGAATATTTCATAATTCTTTAACTTTGACTTGTGAGACAATAAAATTTGAGGAAGTGGTCTTACTGGACAGAAGGCTCACATACATATTTAATTTCCTTTCCTTCTTCATCTATAGTCTCTGAAGAATCCAAATTTATCTCATTAAGACATTTGTTTTTAACCTGGGCTGCCATGTTTCAAATTCATATTTGCTTGGCCTTATCTACTGCACACAGTTTCACTGAATTATTTCTATTGCAAGAACTTGGCCTTTTAAGGCGATTTCGAAACTAACCTTGAAGGAAGCATCAAGAAATTTATTTGCTTATTGAGTAGCATGTCCTAATGATGAACCGAATAATGTGGGCTGATGATAGGTAGGAATCAGTAATGTTATGTTAGCATATAAGGTCCAGTGTGATCTCATTTATTTGAAAACATACATAAGCATTCCCAGTATGTAACACTTTGTGTTGCTGTAAATGAAAATAACGATAGAGGACATGTGTATGAGTACACATGTGTACATTGAAGCCAGTATAAAGAAGGAACCACTTGGCTTATGATCTTATCTCAGGAAGAGAAGAGTTTTTCTGTAGGCAATTGAGTTGTGTTGGTAGGACTAAATCACTCTTCCAGACAAAACTTGTAATATGTAGCCAGGAAAAAATGTAGCAAGATAGTAAAAGAGAATCACAAATAAGATAACAGGATAATAAAGAGAAAAATAGGGAGCTAATACTGTGAATAAAAATAAATAGACTTTAAAGAGAATCATAAATGGCTTGCATGGTTAAGTTCTTTTTGTTTTTTTTTTTTAAAATAAGGTTTATGGCATTTTAGGTTACATCTCACAGTTATGCTCCTGTTGAGGACTGGTTGGCAGGTATTCTTTCTGTTAGGATGAATGCTACTGATAATGCAATGATTGACTAGCAGAATGTCTAGTACATACTTTATGCTGTGAAAAACTCGCTACTGTAGCTTTAAACATGAGTATTCCATGTAACATAAAATAATGAGTAGTGCTGGTAACTATTTAGTGCACAGACCTTGATGTCTGTTGTGTGTCTGCTCTGGTATTGGAGCTGAGGGACACCTCTCTTACTACTTTTTGGTTGCTATTCTGTATGTAGCTGCCTCTGTGTATTTGACGGATAGTGCAACAACTGAGGTAGTTTGTTCATTTTACTGGGAACCTTAATAAGAGGAATTTAGAGAAAAACTATGCACACACAGGGTTAGGACTGAGGGGATGTATGCATGACCATGGGTGGTGTTGAATGTCCTCGCTGGTGTCAGAAAAGGTAAGTCTGCATAGTCCCAGGGAAGACAGCAGTCACCATAGCTTGGAGATGTCACTGTACTCAGTCGAGATCAGGCCAGATATAGAGAAGGCAAACAGGTCTTTGTCTGGAGAGAATTGGATTGACAACATTTTTGTGATGCACATATAACAAATGGTCAAGAGGCTGGAAGAAACTTAGTCTGTTTAAAAGGTGGTGGGGTGGCCTGGCCGTCTGGTGATACAGTACCGTCTGTGAAAGGATAAGGCCGAGCCTCGCAGGCTGCGTTTGGCTGTTAAAAATGGCAAGAACGTTTTAATGACTTTGTTTCAAATTTAACAGTTTTGAATCTAATCAGCAGTATAATTAAGAAAAACATGACTATTCATTTTTTTTGACTTTAAATAAATGGCTATTAAATTAGAAGCCAGAAAGCATGATAATCAGAGGTGGTTTAAATGTTCTTTATTTTAGTGGAATTGCCTTAATGGCAGTCAGATTTATTCTTGATCATATTAAGCTTCCATATAACTTGCCAGTATTTTCGTGAAATTGGGTCTCTGATTTCTGAAATGGGAGTGGGAAAAGATGTGAAAATGGATGGCCTCAAGCTTTTTAAAATCCAAATTGAAACTTGTACTACAAAGAGAGAATTTTAACCTGAGAGTTTATGCCTATATCAGCATGACATAGAGTAGCAATTGAAGTTTTCTTATACCCTACAGATCTAATAAACACATTGGTTCATTTAAAAGTGATTCCATTTTCTTGAATTTTGGATTTCAGAAAAGAAAGGAACATAGCCTAATGACTTGTGTCCTATAGGTGTTATAAATGTAGAACTCACATACAGAGATCTGTTTTAGGTGCTGCTAGTGGTCAGATGGGGATAATTAGGCATTTTGTGAATCTTGAGATTAATAGCCTATTGAGCATTTTAAACGATCCCTTTTTTGAGCGGTGATATTTAATATATTTAGTGTGTGTAGTTGAGATATAATAATTTCATATAGAATTTATATATAGTATTAATTATATGTACTACATATAGTCTTTTTGGAGTTTAGGAAATAGAGACAATTAAGGTCTATCTTAGAATAAAAGTAAATATATTCATTCCACTCAATTTTTAATAATTATTCTAATTTTCCTTTTAATGCTATGTCTATGTAAGTGAAGATTAAAAAAAAGTACCTAATTTTTTTGTGCTTTTTAATCAATTGTATTACTTGCTAAAAATAGAGATATTATAATCTTAGTGTGTAGTTTTAATAAAAGAATGCTATTGATGCTCACTTGCAAAAGTTAAAATTAAGGCCTCTTTTTTGGTTAATTCTGTTCTTTATTAAATTTTCAGTTGCCAAGTTAGCTTACTATTGATCTGGCATAAAAAGTTGAAAATTCATTCTTTCAGTAAAGACTTAGTGAGTCTTTATAATGTGTAAGGTTTTGTACTATGCTTTGAAGTACAAAGTGAATAAACCTTGATTTCCTACCTTCAAAAAGCTCTTGGTCAAAGCAGGGAAAAACAAATAAATATAGACAAATGCCATGAGTGGCACTGTAGATGTAGGTTTAGATGACTTCTGGGGAGTTCAGAGGGATGCTTAGCACTCTACTTGGTGCACAAGTCAGTTATCAGCCTCAGCAGTGCCGTGTGACTCGCTGTTCATACGCTCCGTGTGTAATAATAGTAAGCATTTTTATCACTCATTCATCTTTGAATTTGCCTGAGTGGCACTGCTTTTGAGAGGTCATGATATGCTTAGGGAAGGTGATGGAGTAACAGTTAAGATGTTTTTGGTGGGGATGCAGCTGTTAGTGAACAACAGGAGGCCTGGAGTTGGAAAACATTATCAATCTCTATTATGTAAGAGGTCTGTGAAGTTCACTCGAGCAGCGTTTTCCTGATTGCAGAGACTGCAGACTGAGTGAGACGCGGAGACCTACAATATTTTGTGACATGACTGCTCTTCTTGAAGCTACTCCAGACCTGTGCTCACTTTTTGAATGTCTCATCTCTTTTGCACTTTGAGTTTCCATCATGCTTACTCTGTAAATCAGTAATGTTGGGCACATCACATCATCTAATTTCTCTGCTTTGCACATCCCGTGGGTACCAGGAGGAAAATCACACAGCTACAAAGTGCTGCTGCTACAGGATCGTGGCCATCAACACTCCACAGAAATCAAGGAAGCCTCAGCTCTTTCTTACTTTCTTCACCATAGCCATTTTCGTTTCACCACTCCCTTCAGCATCCCTTACTTTATTACCTCCTTGTTCTCCATTCACATAGCACTTGCCCTGACTTTTTAGAGAAAATAGAAGCCAGCAGAAAGGACAATTTTCAACTTCTAAATCATTTTCCTAAAAGATCGCTTTGTCTGTATTTATCCTCTCCAGGTGCTTTTGAATGTTAATAGAAGAAATCGATGTCACCAATCCCGACTTTGAATCTCGTTTGCTTCTCTTGCTTCCTCAACGTTGTAAATCTACCTACTTACTTCCTCTTCCTCCTGTCAGCCTCTCCCTCTGTTGCTTCCTCTATGTCTTCATGAAACTTGCTGTAACTCTCCTTCTTTAAAAATATGGAAAGATGAAAAACAGTTCCTCTCTTAATTCTCTGTCTGATTTCTAGGATGAAATTGTAGGCCGTTGGTTACCAAACCTGTGTGTGCGTAGCAAAAAATAGGGAGCTTTACAGAAGTACAGCTCTACCCCTAGGTCTAATTCAAGAATCTGGGGTGGTGTCTATTGTTTTTTAACTTTCCAAAGTAGCCAAGTTGGGGTTTAGCCCCTGTAGCTCAGTGAGTACAGTGCCAGCCACATACACCAAAGCTGGTGGGTTCGAGCCCAGCCCAGGCCTGCTAAATAGCAATGACAACTGCATCCAAAAAATAGCTGGGCATTGTGGTGGACACCTGTATCTTAGCTAATTAGGAGGCTGAGGCAAGAGAATTGCTTAAGCTCAATAATTTGAGGTTGCTGTGAGCTGTGACACCATTGTACTCTAGGGAGGCCAACACAGTGAAATTCTGTATTAAAAAGAAAAAAAAAGTAGCCAGGTGGGGGAACTACTGTAGTAAATGAATATGAATAGATAAGGGTGATGCTGACCATGTAGTATGTAATAAAAGGTTCTAAAATTATGATTTAAAAAATGTTTATGGAGGGGGTGGCGCCTGTGGCTCAAAGGAGTAGGGCGGTGCAGGCCCCATATACCAGAGGTAGTGGGTTCAAACCCAGCCCCCGCCAAAAAAAAAATAAAACTGCAAAAAGAAAAATAATTGTGTATGGATATATTTTTTACTATATACTTTATATTATATAATCATATATGTGCATGTCAATACTATGTAGTAGAAAAATGAAAAGACTTTATACTAAGGCATATATTATGTAGAGAGGGATGGAATTTAATGTCTTGAAAAAGTTATCTTTATTTTATTCTACACAGAACATACATATCTTTGGTAATAAGAAACAAAAATAGTGGTACACAGTAGAACCTCATGCACTTGAATTTTCAATTAAACTTGACCTTCCGTCAATATTGATATCTTTCCTTACTTGATCTTTCTGCAGTAACAGATGCTATTGACTATTTCCAGTTTCTTAAAATTCTTTTCTCTGTTACTTCTGTATTATCTATCCTGTTTAAGGAACCACCCAAGTGAGAAATTACTTTTCTCTGCTATCCCTAATAACTAAACATTCTTCTTATCAAATTTAACTCTGAAATAACTTTCAACTGTGCAGTGTTTTTTCATCCCCATTTCACTGTTGGAGTTTTAGGAAGCCTGAGAAAGGTGTCGCTGAAGCCCAAGGAGGAGTGACGGGGAGTGCCAGGGCCACAGAAAACTTACGCAAATAGAAGTTTGAAGAGGATAGTTGGGATTGGCAATTTGGAGGTCCTGATGACCTTTGCAAGAGTATTTCAGAATCATTTTAGGGGTTAAAGATATGTGAGGAGGTAGAAACAGGAGTTAGGAAATTGGGCTACAATGGCAGGAAAACTGGAGGGTGATTTGAATCAAAAGAGAGGTTTTCATCATTCTTACTGATGTTTTTCAGCAAATATACACCAATTTATCATACTTTAATGCTGAGACTAAAGAGCCTGAAAAGAGGGTGGCACCTGTGGCTCAGGGAGTAGGGTGCCAGACCCCTATACTGAGGGTGGTGGACTCGAAACCAGCCCTGGCCAAACTGCCATAAAAAGATAGCTGGGTGTTGTGCCGGGCGCCTGTAGTCGCAGCTACTCAGGGGGCTGAGGCAAGAGAATCACCTATGTCCAAGAGCTGGAGGTTTCTGTGAGCTGTGATGCCATGGTGCTCTACCCAGGGTGACAAAGTGAGACTCTGTCTCAAAAAAACAAGCTGGAAAAGAGAGAAACTTTGAAAACATCGGAACATTGGAAAGCAGTTGAAAGAAGGTGGAAGAATGGAATCAAGGCATTAGCTTTGAATGAGAGAAAAACCTCCTCTCCCTCATAGACTGTAGTGAAAGAGATAAAGATGGCCCCTCCAATAAGTTAGCAGGGGTGAAAGTAGAAAGCTGAGAGGGTTCTTGTCTGATGGCTCCATTTTTCTATGAAATGGAAAACTGCCTTCTGCCCCAGGGAAGAGAGTATGTGAGCTTACCTCTCTGGAGGTCTCGAAAACTATTTGGTCAAGGCAGTTTGGTTTAATCTCGCACCCTCTCTCTTTCTCACTCTCTCTCTCTCTCTGTGTCTTGCTGTCACTCTCTTTTGCTTTTGTTGTCATCCACCCTAAGGCCATACACCAAGGTTAATGCCAGACATGTTGTAAGCATTAACAAAACACTTCTTGGCATTTAATGTTGAGCAGCCTGAATCCCATGCTCTATCACTGACCTGTCTGGGAATGGTGAATTTTCCTAGTAGTGTGGTTGAAGGAGCCCTGTGGGGTTGTTTTTTTTTTTGTTTTTGTTGTTGTTGTCTGTTTGGTTGGTATTGAGTCTCGCTCTGTCACCTGGACTAAGTGCTGTGGCCTTAGCCCAGCTCACACCAACCCCAAACTCTTGGCATTAAGTAGTCTTCCTGCGTTAGCCTCCCGTGTAGCTAGAACTACAGGTGTATTCTACCTCCTTGCTAATTTTTCTATTTTTAGTACAAACAGTGGCTCCCTTTGCCAGGCTGGTTTTGAACTCTCACCTCATGTGATCCTTCCTTCTCTGCCCCTCAGAGTACTAGGATTATAGGCAAAAGCTACCCCAGTGGAGCTCTGTGTTTTCAGAGACTTACGTGGCCCTTTCTCTGGTGTTGCTGCCATATACCTGTCTGATATTTTTAAGGTTTGTGAACACATAATGCTGAGCTTTCCTATAGAAAACAAAAATCCACATGCAGAATTTGATTCTGAAGGCGTAAGATCCCCGAAAAATAGCTATAATTGATAGTGTAATCCCATCAATTTGGGAGGCCAAGGAGGGTGGATTGCTTGAGTTTAGAAGTTTGAGCCCAGTCGGAGCAAAAGTGATACACTGTCTCTAAAAATAGCCGGGCATTGTGGTGAGTTTCTGTAGTCCCAGCTACCCAGGAGACTGAGGCAAGAGGATTGCTTAAGCCCAAGAGTTTGAGGTTGTTGTGAGCTATGATGCCATAGGAATCTACTGAGGGTGACTGAGTAAGACTCTGTCTCAAAAAAAGCACAAAACCCCCAACAAAACAAAAAGAAAAGATAGTGCAAATACAAAGTCTCATTAAGAACCTGCTATACACTGAATATATTGCCCCCAAATTCATATTTTGAAGTCTTCATCAACAATGTGATGGTATTTGGAGATAGCACTTTTGATAGGTAATTAGGTCATGAGAGGAGTTCCCTCATGAATGGGATTAGCGACCTTATAAGAAGAGATAGATGAGATGATTTCTCGCTTGACTGTGAGAATACAACATGAAGACAGCCCTCTGAAGCTGGGAGGAGAGACCTCATCAAGAGCCTGACCATGCGGCAACCATGATGTTAGACTTCCAGACTCCAGACCTGTGAGAGAGATGTTTATTGTTTAAGTGATCTGGTCTGTATTGGTTTGTTATAGCAGCCTATGTTGACCAAAACAGATACTATCTACATCTCTAATGTAGACAGATGCTGGACTGGATCTAGACATCTACATACGCCATAGAACATAAGAGCATACACAGATAGAAGCAGGAGTCAGACAGACATGAATCAACACTGGCTGTGGGATTTTGGCCTGGTTACTCTCTTTCTTTGAGCCCATTTCTTCATCAAATAAAACTTAAAATACTTTATAGGACCTTGGAGGTAATTGAATTGGATATTGAATGTCAAGCACTAAGCACCATCTGTGACTGCTGCTGCTACCGTGACTGTCACCAAGTCAGCCATTTATTTTTGTTATTGTAATGATTTGATTACTTTTTCTATCACAGTAAGACTCTTCATTCCTGTATCATTAGTTTTGAGAAGCCTCTGCTCAAATCGTTTTCTTTGAACGGCAATGTATTGTTTGATATAAAGTTGCTCACAACTCCCTTTCCTTAAATGTGTTAGAAATACATTGGATAATGAAAGGCAATTCCATCTTCATATCTCTGTCAGATTTCTGGAATGATATCGCAGACCAGTGGTTACCAAATTCAAGTGTCCATAGCAAAAATTTAGGGAGTTTTAGATTTTTTCCCCCATAGGTCTCTACAGAGTCCAAGGTATCCTAAGTTCTTACATTGTTATCATTAGCTTGACATGCTTGTGTTGGTAATCACTTACAATGCTACTGCTAACATGGGCTCCAGAGGAGAAGAGACCTATTTCTGTCTGCCTAAAATCCTCCTTCTGTCTATTTTTATTTATTTATTTTAGCTTCTAACATGGTCATATTGTTCTACCTCTGCAAAGCTTTGAAACTTTTAATCATTTTCTTTTCAAAGAGTCTTCAGCTATCCAACTTGACTCTTTATTCTACTTATTGAACAAGCTATCTTTTCAGCATTAAATTTTTATGTGTCTCCCTATGTGGTCTTTTCCTTTACAATACTTCCAAAAGAACCTGATTTTAGTCTAGTGCTAAAGCTCAATAGAAGTGATTGAATAAAGGCTACTTGACTTTTAAAAACTTTTTTTTTTTTTCAAGACAGAGTCTCATTTCCTTACCTTGGGTAGAGTTCTGTGGCGTTATCATAGCTCACAGCAACCTCAAACTGTTGGGCTCAAATAATCTCCCTGGCTCAGCCTCCTGAGTACCTGGGACTATAGGCACCCACCACAATGCCTGGCTAGTTTTTCTATTTTTTGTAGAGATGGACTCTCACTTTTGGAGGCTGGTCTCAAACTTCTGGGCTCAAGAAATCCACCTGCCTGAGACTCCAGGAGTGCTAGGATTATAGATGTGAGCCACCATGCTCGGCAAAAACTGTTTATTGAAATATAAATCATGTAGCATATAACTTTCCCACTTAAACTGTACAATTGGATGGTTTTTAGTATATTCAAAGAGCTGTGCAACCATTATCACAATTCATTTGAGAACGTTTTTATCACCTCAAAGGAAAGCCCCTGCCTTTAGCTGTCATCCTACAATTTCTCAGCTCTAGGAAACCCCTACTCTGCTTTGTGTCTCTGTAAGTTTACCTGTTCCCAGTACTTCCTATGTTCTGTGTGTGTTCTTTTGTGACCGGGTTCTTTCCCTTAGCATATTGTTTGCAAGTTTCTGTTTTGTACCATATTATTAGTACTTCATACCTTTTTATTGCCAAATAATATTCCCTTGTTTAATATGAACATGCATTTTGTTTATCCATTTATTACTTGATGGGCATTTAGCTTGTTTTCACCTTTAAGCTATTGCTATTGCTTCTATGAATATTTCTATGCAAGTTTTTGTGTGGACATGTGTTTATTTCAGTTGGGTATGTAAGTAGGTGTGGAAGTTCTGAGTCTAATAGTAACTCTCTCTGGCTTTTGAGGAACGTAAAACTCTTCCAAAGTGGTTGCACTGTGTTACCTTCCTGCTAGTAGTGTATGAAGTTTCCAGTTTCTCCACATCTTCACTAATACTTGTTATCCATCTTTTGAGTGTAGCTATCCTTGTGTGCACAAAGTAGTATTATCTTGCTGTTTTTCTGATTTGCATTATCCTGAGGACCAATGATACTGACAGCCTTTCATGTACTTAATGGGTGTTTCTACATCTTAGTAGAAATGTCCATTCAGATCCTTTGCTCATTTTAAAACTTATTTTATCTTTTTATAATACAGTTATAAATGTTCTTTATATAGTCTAGATTCAAGTCCCTTATTTGATATATAATTTGCAACTATTTTCTCCCATTCTGTGTGTTTTCTCCACTTTTTTGATAGTGTCCTGTGACATAAAAAAAATTTGAAGTTTTGAAGACCCTTGATCTGTTAGTTTTACTTTTGTTACTTTATACTTTGGATATCATATTAAAAGGCTGAGGACGCAAAGATTTGGCCTCTGTTTTTCTGTTTTAGAGTTTTAGCTCCAACATTTAGCTTTCTGAAACATTTTGAGTTAGCTTCATATATGTTTTGATATAGGAATCCAAATTTATTCTTTTGTATATGGAGATCCAGTTGTCCCAGAACTGTTGGTTGAAAAGGCTATTGTTTTCTCTATTGAGTGGTCTTAGTTATTTCTTGAAAATGAATTTTGACCATTGGCTTATTATTTGTTAAATTTATCAGATATAATGTTAACTGTTATATATTATTTAACATTATCATTTCATGGCCTTTTGGCTAAGATCAGTTATAATAACATTATGCAAAATAATAGTAGAAAACATTATTTTAGCTTCATTGGCATATTTTTTTAAGTGTCCATAGGGTTTCAGAGGGAGAGCGACACAACTGCTTTTCAGGTTACTATAAGCTCCTTCTCTGATCCCCCACCATGGATTGGTTCAGGCAGAATATCTTAAAATGGAAGACTGTGTATGGGGGAATAAGGGAGGGATTCTAAACTTTATATCCACGCAGAAGGCAAGGAAGTTGAAATGGGTTAAGTTGCAGACGACAGTGATGTGGCATGTACCAGGGAACTTCAGTGTGTGCCTTGTCTAAGGAAAGTCCCCTACTGGACTGCACGTGTTTGTTGATGTGGAAAGGGTCATGTTAGTGTCCCGGTCAGGGAAAACACACGTGAGAGCCATTTTGGCCCATAGGATGACTGTTGCTTCCTCTAATTATAGGCTGTATTACATTTGCACCTCTCTCCTATTCCTTCTCCTTTTGACTTTCTCCTTTTCTTTGTTCTTCTAAGGAAATCATGTGTCTGTCCCTAGCATTAATCATTAACCTTCCTCTGCTTTACTATAACTAAAAGATTAAAAAATAAAAGGATAGCCAAGTTTAGACCAAAAACACATGGTCTAACCCTTAGTCAGTCTGGGTTACTGTAACAAAGTACCAAAAATTTTATATACTGTAGTTCTGGAGTCTGGAAGCATGAGCTCAGGGTTCCATCATGGTTGGTTTCTGGTGAGGGCTCTGTTCTGGGTTGCAGATTGTTGATATTTCACAGTGTATCATGTGGTAAGGGAGAATAAGGGCATTCTCTGGGATCCCTTTCATAAGGGCACTAATTCCTTTTATGAGAGCTCCACCCTAGTGGCCTAGTATGAGAGTTATGAACATATGAATTTAGAAGGGCACAAACAGCTATGCCATAACACCAGGTAAACAGGCACAAAAATCTATAATATAAATCAAAGCAAAGATAAATGTCATTACCCTTGAGTCATAAATGATATTCACTTTTGGTCAGGTATAGATAGCAAGAATTATTCACAATTGGATAAATTTTCAAACCCAATTGTCATGATAGAATTTAACACACTCAGAGTACAGTGGATCAAATAAACTAAAAATAAATGGAGAATCTGAATAAAGCAAAATTACATATTTTGAAGGATCTGTGGAACATCTACAAAGATAGAGCATACATTAGAGTCCTTTTTAGAACTGAGTTCCAGGAGGCCCAGCCAGGTAGACACTTTGCATTTAAAGCAAAATATATCTGCTTTTACATGTTTTGCATAGTTCTTACTTTGGAGTTCTTCATAAAATCCATTTTGAGATTTCTCCTGCTAAAAGTGAATAGAGGGGTAGATAAAGAAATGATTAGATTGGCCCTGTATTGAGCCAGGAAGTAAATCTACGTTATTAACTTTATTTCCACAAAATTAAAAATTAATAAGAAAAATTTTAAAGAAAACACCCACCACCCAGTTTCTCCCGAATAACAGCAGTATTAAAGAGAATGATCAGAGTTCCAATTACTTGAAAATAAATGGAAACACAGTAACATAAACTGTAAGTTACAGCTAGAACAATAATGAATGGCAGCTTCTCTCCAGCTGGTTCTCCATTGGCTTTGTAGAACACAGAAAATTACTTGAATGCCTATTTTCCAAATTCTCCCAAGGACTAAATATAACAAGCACTATTCCAGATGCACTGAAGAGAAATTAATTTATTGCATACAATGGATCCTTAGTGCATTAGGGTTTAATTCTCTTAGTGAACCCTGGTTGAGCAAGGCAGACGTGCCTGGTTATTAAAATGATAATCCCCTGTGTTGATGAGGCTATGGGTAGTTGAACATTCTCATATGCTGCTAGTGGGAGTATGAATTGAAACTGTCTTTTCTAGAAGTAGTTTGTTAACCTGTATTTAGAGCCATAAATACATTAAACCATATACCTGTTGCTTGATAATATCTCTATGTAGTAGTTTCTAGATGACTACGAATTTGTGTTGTCTCTGCCCAAATGAATAACCATTTCTATTAATTCTTTGTCATATTTTCTTGCATTTTAAAATGTAAATCATATTCATTTGTGATTTCCTTTCTTACAAAGCTCCATATTATATATTATTTCTGTAAGAAACATGGTTAATTTTAGTTAAAAGCACAAGCAACTACATATATCACCTCCTTTCTTTGATTAAAAGTGTCATAATGTTGGGCAGCACCTGTGGCTCAAAAGGGTAGGGCACCGGCTCCATTTGCCAGAGGTGGCAGGTACAAACCCAGCCCCAGCAAAAAAAAAAAAAGTGTCATAATGTAAGAGCCATAATTTATGTAAGAGCCATAAATACATTAAACTGTATGCCTGTTGCTTGATAATATCTCTTTTTATAGTTAATAGCAAGAAGAGAGATTTGGGCATTTATTTGTGCACAGAGACCTTATGAAGTTTTGTTTTTAAGTTTCTATGACAGGAAACAGAGAAACAGTTGTTTCTACTTAACGTCACCTTGTCTGGATCAAGGATCCCTTTCCTCCCCTGTGTACTTTATCATAACCGTTTTGTAAGGGAAGCTTTAGATCGCATGTGCCATGTAACGTTTTCAGTCAGTGATGGGCTATGTCTGCAGTGATGGTCCTATGTGATTAGAAAACTGTATTTTGACTGTACCTTTAAATGCATTTATGTCACAGCCCCTAGGGCCCCTATGGCCCTGGTCTCCATCTACCCAGGAAGGAACCAGACATGCCACAGATTAGAAGTACAAGCTTGCAGGAGGCGGGCTAACCTTGATTGCAGGGTAGCCCCGAGCAACCTCTGCAGTAGCCTTTTATTGAGACAGTACAAGACAGGTGAGGGGAGTATTAGATAATGACTGTATGCCTAAGGATCATCATGGACTCCAGCTTTCTCCACAAGGAGCACCTGCAGATAAATTGCCTGGGGGTCACCCCCTAGCTGCAAATCATCTTGCTCAGAGGTCATCTGGCTCTTGGCGTCCTCTATGCATTTAAATACACAAATATTTACTATGGTCATCCAGTTGCCTATAATGTTCAGTATAGCAACTTGTTGTACAGGTTTGTAGTGTAGGAGCAGTAAGCTACACCATATAGCCTATATGTGTGGTAGGCTATACCTTGCACAAAATCGTCTAACAACACCATTCTCAGAATGTATCCCCATCATTAAATGATAGGCACATGACTGTACCCGATTTATTTCCTGATCTCTAGGAAGGTATATATCACAGGACTGAACTCTATGGTTCTTTAAAATAATGAGGAATTAGTATACCATTGATTCTAAATTTAGTGTCACTCTGATATACTCTAGTTTTTGAAAAACTCATCTGGGGGCTGGCCATGATAGCTCATGCCAGTAATCCTAGCCCTCTGGGAGGCCAAGGAGGGTGGCTTGCTTGAGGTCAGGAGTTTGGTACCAGCCTGAGTAAGAGTGAGACCAGGTCTTTACTGAAAGTAGAAAAAACAAGCTGAGCATCCTGGCCTGGCACCTGTAGTCCCAGCTACTCTGGAGGCTGAGGAATGAGGATGAGCCCAGCAGTTTGAGGTTGCTGTGAGCTATGATGCCATTGCACTCTACCCAGGCTGACAGAGTGAGATTCTCTGTCAAAAGAAGAAAAAAATAAAAAGAAAAGCACATCTAACCTAATCCGATGTATATAAAAAGCAGTGTTCCCTAAGAAGTAATGCTGGGGATAGAGGTCTTAATAAGGTCATTTCCTGGGTACGTGCCTGTTCCCAGCAGAAGTTGAAAAAGGATGACTCCATTGTACCTAAATGAGAGGAAGAATTCTTTGAAGGAGAAAAGAGAAAATAAAAATAATCACAGGGTATAAGTCATAAAGATTACTGTCTTCCCCTCCCCAAACACCATCCAGTGTCTACTCGTAATCCTTAGTAAGGGCAGTAGTGTAGGAAAGTTCAGTTATGGGCCCTGCCACAAGGTTCCTCCTTGACATGTGTAAAGTCCTGAAACTTCCGTCTTTATGAGCAGCATTAGAATGGTCATTTCTCATAAATTCTGCATGATATGAAGCTTGACATAATTAAATAACATCATATGGTGAGAAAGGCTGTCTACTTGCTTCAAAGAGGGGATATTCCAAATTGTTAACAACTGGCGTGACATGATGACATCCTTTCAGATGGGATGAGGTTTCTGCCACCTCAGCCAGTCCTGGCTTTGCATCAGCATCTTCTCTCCCTGTATCTTGAGGCCTGGGTGTGGCAGGGGTTTGCACAGTGGGGTCTTCGTGAGAGGTGGAAGGACGTGGTAAGTTGGAGCTATTTCAACCAGGTGTAAGGACAATTTTTATTAAACTCAAAACCTCTGCAGAAATGAGGTAGCTAAGGGCTGATGAGAAGTATTCTACTGTGGAAGAAAGACTTTGGAATATATTTAAAGGGGCTGACATTTAAAAATTGTATGTGGGGATTATTACATTAGAAGCAAAAGGTTGTTGGGTATGAGATAAACATAGAGTTTATGTGCCCGACGCAGTGACCTTAGTTAATGTTTGCTCGCCGTGCTGAATGTGTGTTTGCAGTTCATATTAAACTGTGCATCACACTTCATTTCTTGGCCATATCTCGATTTAAATTTTGTCTGCTGCTCTCGAGTATATGGACAAATAGAGTCTTTTGCATTATCAAATGGGGTGATGAATTTAGCCTGTTAATAATAAAATACCTATTAAAATGCTTGTTTTAGAAATAGGTCAGGTTATCCTTCCTCGGTAAACATTAAATATCTTAGAAAATATAAAAAATAATTTATATGAGGAATTTTTTTTTTTTTTTTTTTTTTTTACCAAAACTAGAATAACAAATGCACATTATTTTGGGCACATCTAACATTGAACATAGTGTTGTCTGTTAGGAAATGAGGGTTGTAGAAAGAAATTCATGTATTCTTTTTTTTAAGAATATAAAAGTATAAGTTTATTTTACATCAGAGAATGGGAAGAGAGTGGAGGGAAGAGATGAGAGAGAGAGTAGAGAGCAGGTGGCAGGGAGTGAGAGAGAGGATGGGGGGAGAGAGGAGGAGTGAGAGAATGGTTGGCATCCCCAAGGAAGAAAGGAAGAATGCGGGCAAACATTTAAAAACTTTAATATCACATTTGTGGCTAAAAAACCTCCACATTGTTATGCCTTTGGTGATCATTGGCCTATATTCTTTCACCAAGCAATCATTTGATGAGAATATTTTAGAGAACATTATCTTTGGGCACTAATCACAGGATACGGAGTAGTGATCCTAACGCAGGTTATCTTTTTGTGTTCTGTAAATTTTCAGTCTTTGCTCCCTCGCATTAATACATTTAAATTCCGTAAGCTCTCAGATTTCTTCTATAATCTGTATCTCACTAGTTGTTTTCCTGGGCTTCATAATTCTAGTCAATCCTAAATCTTAAATCCTAACCTTCAGGTAATATTTGCCTTGAAGAATTATTTGGGATATTTTCTGTTTCAGAATTTCCATGACCTGTTGACTTAGGGTACTATTTAATAGTTATTACGTTTAATTTTGTCTAGAAAGTCACTTACAGAACTGTAAGTTGCTACCACCTTAACACACCAGTTTGCTTTGGGAGGTTATTTCTGTATTGTGGTCCCAGCGCCAGTGTCATGAACATCACCTGGGAACTTCATAGAAATGCAAATCCTTAGGCTCTACCTGGGGTCTGAATCTAAAACTCTATAATTGAGTGGGGCTCAGCAATCGGTGTTTTAACAACACAAGCGATCCTAAAATGAGCTATGGTTTGCAAAGCATTGAACAAAAGACTTCTCTAGTTCTAGATGTAGTTCTGTGCTTGGTAGAGAAGCCAATCACTATCATGTTGGATTCTCTCCTCAAGCCTACGTACTGAGACAAACTATTTGCATTAAGTGCTTTTTGTAATTAAATCTGTCTCATGGACTCAGGACAAGTCATGAAGGACTAAAGTGAAGAAAATAGTTTGAGTAGTCTGGCTTCAAAGTTTTCTCTTTAGATAGGCTCCGGGATAGCTTTAGAACCATTTATCCTTATAATTTAAATTATTACTTTATTTTCAGTTATATTTAGAAATAAAGCCACATGGCTTATTTCACAGGACATGCAACTCCCTAAAATGTATTTATCAACTTATTTTATTTTATCTACTGTGTTTTTCTAAATAAAATTTTATTGAAGAAGGGTAAAATCAGTTTTACTCAATATTTGTATAGCAATCATTTGGTGTTTAATTTTATGCATTTATTTTTAACTGTGTGCTTTGATAATTGTTTCTTATAATCATATATAGATATATCTTAAGGAAAGTTTCTTTCTTAGATATATCTGTAGGTATATATATATCTATATACATTTTGTAGATATATCTTAATGAAAAGTTTCTTCTTTTTAAACTAAATGTTTAATGTTAGTTTTTTTATTTAATTTTTGTTTTTAAATTTTAATAGATCTGGAGGCGTGCAAATTGAATTTCATTACATGTGTGTAGTGTGTGGTGGTGAAGCCTGGGCTTTTAGTGTCCTTATCACCAGAATAGTGTGCCTTGTACCCCATAGGTAATTACTTCCCCCTCTTTTGAGTTTCTAATGTCCATCATGCCACTCTGTTTATGTCCTCTTGTGTAGCCGTAATTAAACTCCCTCTTGTAAGTGAAAACAGGTAGCATTTGTTCTTCTGTTCCCGAGTTACTTCACTTAGAATAATGGCCTCCCGTTCTATCCAAGTTGCTGTCAAAGACCTTTAAGTGTTTAATGTTCAGTTTATAAGAATAGATCTAAATCTGATAATTTGTCTGATTATTTTGTTTCTGGAGCTTGAGGTATGTGTATCCTATGGAGCAAGCTCACTTTTTAATTGGATATTTTAAGAAATTCATATTAGGGAGGAGGTTGTTTTATTGGAAGAAAAAATCTTTCACGTGACTGCCCCTACAACAGAAGTGGGCATTTTGCTTGGTGCCCGTGTTTTAAATGGAAAGAGGAAACCCTCATGAAGTATTGTGAGGGAGGTGCATTCGAGACTGAACGGTGATTGAGAGAGAGTCAAGAGTCTGACAAGAAAAATGTACTGAGTTTGCACAAGGTCAAGGGTGTTAAATGAAACTCTTAAAGGATTTAAAGATGATAGAAAACTCTTTGTTCACAGTGTAAACTTAAACATAATCAACATTTAGAGCTGTAGGTCATTAGCCTATAATAAAAGGAAAGCAGGGTACAGTAAAAGTATTTTTCTTTGCACAAGTACTAATTCTGATTTAAATCGATCTTAAAACTCAAATGACAATAAGTTATAGAACTAGGTCAACTGATAATAAAAAGCCGATATTCAAATACATTTTCACAGTGCCAAAAACAGCTCTTTTAAATAGATCTGCACATATAAATTTCACCTATCATTGAAGTTTCACCTTCAAAGTGGTAAAGTCATCTTGACAGTTGAATTTTTATATAACTATTTATTTTGGTGTACTCTTCACTCAGTTTAACCTTTTATTGATGAGATATGATTTAATCTGAACATGAATTTCAGTTTGGCCTTGATCAGGACTTACATTAAGCATGCAATACATATTTAATGAAAGAATGCACGAAATAATGAACTGTATCCTTTAGAGCAAACTAGCTAGGAGAAGGCCTACTATTTCTTAAAGTTCAATTAGCTTATAATGAAATTCAGTAATCATATGGTGTATTTATACCTGGTTAGTTCTGCTTCAACCTCTTATTTTTCTTTTTCCTCTAATTAGGGACTAAACTTTCTGTTTGGTAATGGAATGCCATTATACAGCTGAGATGGATTTGAGGTAGGGGCAGAGGACTGTAATAACACCACACTTGTTGAACTATTAGATATTTTCAGGTTGTCATTCTAATGGGAAGTAGGCATATGTGTAGAGTAACTTTTATTTTAATATTGTTTCTTACTCCCATCCTATCCCTGATGTTGACACTGGCTGAAAGTGAAGATCCTTAGAGCCCATGGCATGAAAGAGTCGATGGATGAAGAGGAGGACGCAGCGTAGATAAGCGTCCTGATGCTTTAGTAGCTCCTTGGTCGAGAATCAACATGTCGTAGAAGATACTGTGTGCCCAAAGACTGCTTGGTTTTTGTTTTTTTTTAAATGTTAAGTATTTTTGACATTAAAAAATAGCAATGAGCGTTGTAAGCATGTAATGTAATGTGAGTGAGTACAGCACTGACCTGAAGAAATAAACTATTACAGATAGTATTGAAGCTTCCTGCGTTTCCTTTCCTCTGTGTAGAGAAAATCACCCTGGAATTTGATGTTTCACGTTCCTTTTTCTGTGTTAATGGTTTTACTATATAGATATGAATCGATACGTGTTACAGACCACTATCCTGCATAGCTCTTGAACTTGATATGAATGGTATTCTTCTGTACCCCTTTAAAATTAACTCTTGTGTTTCAGGTACTTATGGATGTTGATACATTGACTGTAACCCATTCATTTTACTACCGCTCTGTAGCATCCTGTTGTTTTATTATACCAGAAAGTGTTACCTGTGCTGGGGCTCATTTAAATTGTGATGGCTTCCAGGTTTTTGCTATTGTAAACAATTCTTCAGTGAATATTCTTAAATGCATTCTTGACCATTTCTCCTGTTTCCCAGGAGTAGAATTGTATCTTCAACTTTCCTGTAAGATGCCAAGTTGTTTTTAGCAATTATAGACTCAGCAGCTGTTTTGATTTGTGTCCTTGCTGACTATTTGATACCTTCAAACTTTTTATGTTGCTGATCTAATGACTGGGAAACAGCATTTTCTTGTTTTAATTTGTGATTCCCTGCTCATGAATGAGCCTGGGTGTCATTACATATGTCTATTGGCCACTCAAGTGTCCTCTGTGAGTATGTTCTCTGTCGGATTTTCTCCTGGTGTGCTTTCTTTTTCTCATTGACCTATAATGTTCTTTGTATATTTTTGGATGCCCCCTTTTGTAATAGTTACATTACACGTGTGTTCTCTCATTCGGGAGGCTGTCTTGTCATTGTGTCCATTTATTTATCTGTCTAAGAAGATCAGTTTATAGTTTTAATGGTCAAATGTATCAGTCTTTTCCTTAAGGGTTTTATAAGGTGTTTTAAACGAGTCTTATTTAAAAATCCTTTTCAAACTCTAAGATTGTAATTAAGTTTCTCTGAATTTTCTTCTCAGCATTTTATAGTTTTGTCTATCATGCTTAAATATTAATACATGTTCAAATGACTTGGGGGCTTGTAATCCATTTCATGTTTTCCTTAAGGATCAAATTGTCCCAGCACCACTTATTATAAATGTTTCCTTTTCCCGGGATTTTTAATGCTTCCTCTATGTTATGTTAGATTCCATGTGTCAAGGGCCTGCTCTTGTTCACTGTGCTTTCTTCCAAGATCTGCAGTCTCTTGTTCTCTCCTTCCTGTAGCCCATGTATTTTTCCACCTTTCCTGCACGATGCATTTTTTTTTATTTTGTTGTCTCTGTCGCGGTCTTGTGAAATTGGATAAATAGTTTATTATATGATTTTAATTATTTTTCCTCTTTCATTCCTTCCATGGCATGCATATTATTCGATTGTCTAGAATGCATTTCTATTTCTTTATATTATCTCTTTGTTGATGGTGTTCCCCTCCCCCCAAAGAACTCATCACTTTCTTTTACATTCTGTTTATTGACAGAAGAAGTAGAGTTGAAATTACAATTGAAAATATTACAATCTTTATTTAATTTTAAGATGCAAATGGCATTTCTTATAAATAAATTAAGAATAACCTACTTTTTCTAAACTAGTAGTTTCTACACATTAGAAAGCAACTCTACAAGTAAACAGTGTATTAAGGTTTGCTTAAAATTAACTAGTCTTCTTTGTTTTTTTTTTTTAGATGGTTGGAATCCATTTTCTCACCCATATAAAAAGATGGATTTTGGAAAATGGGAGCTATATCTCCCACCAAAGCAGGATAAATCTGTGGTGGTGCCTCATGGATCCAAATTAAAGGTACATTTTTGTCTTTTTTTTTTTTTACTTGAACTTACAATTTCCTTTTTATCTGGTGTGCCAATTTGATTGAAAATATTAGAATTTGCAATCAATAAGTGATAATTAGGCATTAGATGTTTAAATGTCCAAACAGCGGAACGTTTAAGAGGGAACATAAAAAACTGGACTATGTAGATTAGAACTATTTGTCTGGTGAGATATCAAACCTAGTTGTATTATTATCACAAGTTTAGACACTTTATACAAGAAGTGATATATAAAAAGTGAGTTTGAGTAATTACTAAAGTCTAGCATGGAGAACAGGAAGTTTAATGGAAAAATAAAAACTTTCTCCAAATCAGCCTATGTAGAAAATATTTTATCCTTAAAGAGAACCTTAATAAGATAGACTCTGTGACATGCCACCTGAAGGACACAGGAGATACTATGCTGTGGGCTCATGCATTTTGCAGATGTGCCTTTCCTGTTTCTTTATCTTTCTGGCCTGTGTCAGAGGCATGTGCAGGGTCTTGTTCCCTTGTTCTCCTGTGATAAGGCTACCTGGATTTGCCTGGGGTCCTCTTGTTAGAAGTACGCTGAGCATCCTCTGTGTTCCCTCTGGTTTGGTGGGCTGTGTGGCTCTGCATTCAAGATCTGCAGAATAGATGCAGCTAGTCCTTTCTGTCTCCTCATGAGATGGGCGAGGGGTGGGCCCCAAAGCCTAGATTACAGATTTAAGGCCTTATAAAGGAAGCTAACTAAATGCTTTCATGTTGACTTGATTTTAGCCTATGCTCATACAATTATACAACATTTCCATGTCTCTCGTGTCTCTTTCTCTTCCTTAGACATTCATCATGTTAAATCCTGTGATTGAATAGTGGTTATGTTTTTATTGACATTTGTAATTTAAAATGCATGTAAAATTAAAACATGGAGTATGTTTTACAGGGTTTTAGAAATTTTTTGTGAATAATGTAATTATATGTGTACATGAAAATTACTAAAATATTGTTACCTATAATAATGTAAGCAGAGAAACATTCTGTATGGAAAAAAGGAGACATTTTAACAGGAGATGGCAGCCTGTGTGTGTGTGTGTTTTAATCTGTCATTAAAAAGAAAGAGAGAGAAAATATAGTATACAATAAAATAACAAGGTTTAAAATTTGCTATAATAATCCATTTTCCATGCCCGTGAAAGCTCCACAAGAGCATGGCTTTTGCTATATTGTTTGCTATTTCTGTATATTCCTCAATTCTTAGAACACAGCAGAGTAGGTCCTCAATAAATATTTATTAAATGTTAAAGCTATTTTTAGGCTCAGTCTTTGAAGGAGTACACTAGATAGTTTGATTCTTTGATGGCTTATTAGATCTAATTTGATAGAACCTCATGAAGTAAGGCAACTATTATCTTGCTGGTTTCGTTGTTACCTTCTGTCTTGTGGCCATTTTCTTTTTTAAGGAATTGAATTTACTACTTTTAAAAAATGTTGTAGAACTTTTTTTCTGCCTGTTTCAATTAGAGAATTTTATGAGCTCTGACATTTTACTTTTTCAACTAATTTTTGAATGATTAATTTCAATATTTTGTTTCTACACTTGGAAAAAAATCATTGAATATTAGGAATGAATGATTATTGACGTATCCTAGCGATTATGGTAGGCAATGGCTTTTCCCATTTAACTCCAAAATCTTCCATACTTTCTAGACTATGCTACATACTATACTATACTCTCTTTCAAAAATTTGCTTTATCTTGATGAAGTGAAACAATGTGATAATCAAAAATGGCCTTTATATTGTCACCTGGCTTTTAAAATCTATATTTAACAACAAATAAATATTCAACAAATGTGAGGTAAACTATCACGTAATCCTTCTTAACTACTATTTTCTAAAAATTTCAGTGAGGATAATTAACTGGAAATTTATGCTTAAAGTATTACTCATCTTCTTTAGTTATTTCAAATGTTCTAAGGTTACAAACCTGTATAGCATTTCCTGTACTGAACATTGTAGGCTATTTTAATACAATGGTAAGTATTTGTGTATCAAATCATAACTAAATATAGAAAAGGAAAGTAACAACATGATGCAAAAGATTAAGAGATGGTAAAGCTCTATAGGGAACTTAACAAAATGGAAATTTTAGAATTGGAATTGCTCTGGGTAAGTCAGTGAGTGATTGGTCAGTCACTGTAAACATGTAGGATATTATTCTACACAACTGTAGATTTTATAAAGACTTTTCTTTTTGAGACAGAGTCTCACTCTCTTGCCCAGGTTAGAGTGCTGTGGTATCAGTCTAGTTCACAGAAACCTCAGACTCCTGGGTTCAAGCCTATCCCAGCCTCCCTACAGGTGCTTGAGACTACAGGTGCTTGTCACAGTGCTTGGCTAATTTTTCCATTTTTAGTAGAGACAGGGTTCTGCTCTTGCTCAGGTTGGTCTGGAACTCCTGAGCTGAAGGGACCCACCCCCCTTGGCCTCCCAGAGGTCTACGATTACATGTGGGAGCCACCGCTCCTGCCCAATTCTTTAACTTTTTGACTCTTTTGTAATAACACTGAGGGCACAAACTTGAAGTCTATAAATACATTGCACAGCTGTAAAATATTTTGTCTACTTTTAGTCTATGAGATTTTTTCTGTTTTTAAAAATTAATTTTTTTAACCTTTAAACATATTCATTAAAAAGTAAGAGCCAAACATTATGCATGTTAGTCTAGGCCTACACAGGGTCAGGATCATCAACATCACATTGGCAGGTCTTTACGGGCAATAACACACAGGGGAGCTGTCATCTCCTATGATAACAGAGCCTTTTTCAGAAATGCCTCTTAGTACACTAGAAAATACTACATATAGTATAGTAAGTCCAGAAACCAGCAACGTAGTCATTTATTATCAATACTATTTTGTACTCTACATAATTGTATGTTCTATACTTCTATGTGACCAGGAGGGCAATAGGCTTGTTTACACCAAACCCCTCAGGAACTTGTGTGTAGTGCTTGTGCTACAATGTTATGACAGCTACAAAATCACTAGGTAATAGAAAATTTCCAACTCCCTTATAATCTTACCATGGGACCATCGTCATATATGTCATCCATCGGTGACTGAAATGTCCATGTGTGGGGCATGATGGATATAGTTATTCACTTATGAATAACTTTTTATCATATTTTCTTTAGAAGAGGGGTTGAATTCTTTATAAAAATCAGCTAGCTTGAGGTTTTTGGCCTTTCAATCTGAAATTGTCTCTAGGTAGTCTATGTTATTAATTAAAAATCTTCTTTTAAGATTGAACTCAAAAATTTATTTCATTCCACAAGGGATTGACCTTTATAATTCACCTGAGGATTCTGCTTAGGAGTTATCTGGTAACCGTTAACAAAGAGGAAGTGTTGTCTACCATTGAACAAACAGCTTTGTTTTCACTGTGAAACTTGATCTTTTCAAATGAACACTCTGACAAAATATATCCAACTGCGTATATGGCATGCTAATGTCCCTTTTTATGTTTTTAAGTGTATTTGTCAAAATATTTTAAACATGAAATAATATAAGGTGGATTAAATATTCAAAGCTGTGAAAATATAAATGCAGAGTAGAAGACTACTTTCCTGAAAGATAGACATAGTTACTCTGTAACCCTCTTTTCCTCAGGTGCATAACAAAACTAATTTATTTAAAGGTATTTCTGTTCACTATTTTAAAATATATGCCTTTAGTAACATTATTACATAGAATATTTTCCCGCAAGTTGTTTTATAGTGATCTAACATAATTACTGTCTTCTCTGTGTCAAATGATGCCCTTGATCTGTGGTGCTTTTACTACGTTTTAACATATATGAGTGTACGTGTGTGTGACTTTAAACATAAAGTGCTTTTGGAGCAAAAAATTGAGTAAAGAGTTTATTCCTTATATCATGGTAACAGAGGGGCAATGTTAGGCAAATGTGCTGGGAAACATGTTTAGAAGTTCACCAGAAAGAGAGAGAGAGCAGAAGAATATTCTAGCCTGAGCATGTTGCATGAGTTAAAATGAGTGTATTGATCAGTGTCCCAACAGGACGCTAATGGCTCACTGAAAATGCTTTGAATAGTTTGAATAGGTTTTATTTTCAAAAAGTCTGTATTCAGAGTTGAATGTTCAGGGGAATCAGAAGAGAGTTCAAAGGAAGACAGGGTAGGGGCCAATCTGAATAACCTTGCTTCTGTCACAAGAAGCAAGAGATCAATTACTGGAACACTGAGGAAGAGTGGGCCATGTGGAGAGGAGCACCCTGCTTTGGCTGAGGCCGCAATTAATGGACGGTAGCCTGTTCAGGGAAGGAGCCACAGAAATAAGGTAAACAAACGTCCAGATGTGTCACTCTCCCTTCTCTCTCTCTCTCTCTCTCTCTCTCTCTCTCGTTCTCTCTCCCTCATGTCTTTCTGGGGCTCTAGAAGGGCCAGATCCAATATGAAGTTCTGGGAAATGTCTTCATGTCCTGAGGCCAAGATCTACATGTACAGTGGCTTTGTCTCCACAAGCAAAATGTAGCTCACTTTTAGATGGTCAGGAAAGGCAAACCTAAAAGGCAAGTGAGAGGCAAAACGGAAGGTTCCTTTTCTTCTAATTTGATTTTCCCTTCTTTTATCTTTCCAATTAATAGTCACATTACTAGCAATGACACTTAGATGATCTTCTTTTTGGTGTTTTGGATGGATGTGTATTTCACTTATTCCTCACTGACCAGCAAGAAACATGGACTAGAACAGAAGTTTCTTGACAATGGCCCTCTAACATTTCCATGGGACACCGCTGGTCAGGCCAGGTCACAGTCACAAAACACTATAGCACGGGCAGCTTCCATAACACAAGAGTATTTTCTCACAGTCCTGTGGGGTAGGGGGTGGGGGGCGGGGGGGAGGTCCTAGGTGACAGCGTGGTTGTATTCTCACATGGGCTCTATACTGGTTTACAGGTGGTAGTCTTTTTTCCATGTCTTCACTTGACAGAGAGAGAATGCAACTTCTTGGGTGTCTCTCCTAAGAGCTACTGATGCCACCATGGGATTCCCGTCCTCATGACTTTATCTAAACCTAATTATTTCCCAAAGGCCCTGTCTTCAAGTGCATCTCATTGGAGTTTGGGAGTTCAGAGTATGAATTTGGGGGATACAATTCATTCCATAGCAGACCCTATTGCTTTTCTCATCATATGTATTTACATGTAATATAATTAATTGGTAGAAAAGAGTCATGAAACTGAAAGCCTTTGTTTGCATATTGTCAGATAAAACACACGAAAGGAACAGATATTATTTTACATCCCTATTTGATTTACTCCCCATGGTAACACTATGAGAACATAAATTCTTTATTGTATTTTATTATTAAGATGAGTATACTGAGATCTAGAATGATTAAAGTAGATGGTAGAACTGCGGCTTAAATTCAGGGCTGGCAGTATAATCCTTGCTTTTAAAGATTGTTCTTCACTTCTAGTCAGGTTCAGGGCTCATGGAGAAAAGAAGGGGGAAAAAAAGTGATACTGAGTAAGTGGAAGTTGAACCATGCCTCAGATTGGACATATCAGTGTGTATCATATGCCTTAGCCTTTTTGTGTGTAAACTATTGTCCTCATTTCTCAGGGTTCTGAGAAACAGAGTATTGAAAATACTTTCCAGAGACTAGAAAGGAGATAGCCAATTTGTGCAGAGAGTTTGGGTTGTACGTAGTATGAGATCGGATTGGCGAAAGCAAAAGTAATTATCGTGAACCGGCATAAGTGGATGCTACTGAGAAACGTTGGGTAAAGGGGTGATATCTTGACACATTAATATCTAAATATTTGTATAAGAAGGTTGCCCTTCTAAATACTTTACCCTTCATTTCTGAATGTTTTTGCATTATATCTGCTGATTTCCTCCTCTGTATCTCCTTTGTTCATTGTTAAGGATTTCTAATATTTGTATATCAAATATGTTAGTTTTTTAAAATCTTTTTCTCTCAAGAATCTATCCTTTTGGCTTTCTCTTCCACTTGAAAGATTATCTGACAATTTCTTTTATTTTAGTAATTGTATTTTTGAAGATTCTCATGATGTATTTTTTGCTCCCACTTTTTTTTCACGGAGTCTGTCCTTCTTAAATGCCCAAAGACCCTTTTTATCTTTTTTTGAGAATTTTAATTATAGGTATCTTCATTTCTTTCTCAAGTTTTCTCTTTATCCACCCTCTCCCTACTCTCTTTCTATCAGATTTTATTTTTCTGTTTGTTTTAGTCTTTGACCTTCATGGTATGGACTGTCCTCAATGCCTGGTGATTTATGATTATAGAGACCTATTTTTAAATGAGGTGGGAAGAGACAATTGAAAACTGTGCACATGGATAGGACTTGGTTTCTGATGAGATGCATTGCTGGGTGGCTGGGAAGCCAGTCAGTGTCTATACTGATGGCAATAGATGAAGGTGTTTCTCTGGGATCGTTTCCTTTCCTCCAGGGTGGAACCTTGTAGTCTTCTACAGGAGTGGAAGGATGGGAAGTGGATGGCTTTCTTCTTATCTACTGTCTTTCTTGGATAAGGGTATGAAATTTGGGTGAGGGGCCAGTCGTTCCATGAGACACTTGATTCCTTTGCTTTCAACTATGCTTTCTCCTCTGTCATCTGCTGTGCCTGTTGTTTCTTGGTCTGGATCCTCCTAGTTCAACGTTTTTCAGAGAATAAATCTCAGAGCTTCTGCTTGAGAAGAGGGAGGTAGCATGGTGGAGAGATATATATTTATCTGTGTTGTTTAGGGGAAAGGCTTTGCTCCGTAGTCATCCCCTGTGGTTTTACACTGGACCTTACCATCTCTATCATACTAGGAGCCCCCACACACTGAGTCTTTCAGGGGTTTTGTGAGGCAAATTGGCTGGCTGTCTTTGGATTCTTCTGCCAGAGTATCAGATTATAATTTTTGACTTTTTATTCCTTATCTCTCCAACTGCTTTCCATTTGCCAAAAATTTGTTGAGCTTCATGATCTCTTGTCTTCTTTTCTGTTCTTCTTTGTTAATACCTTTTGCATTCACTAATGTTATTTATTTCAACAGATGTTTGGTGGGGTAAGAGAGAAACCTCTGGGGAAGTTTGTCATTTTTAATTCAAACTCCAAATCACCCTTTTTCAAATGGAAGAAGAAAAATGTACATCCCCTAGGCATAAGAATGTTTTAGAATTCTGATGCTACATGAGGTCACTACATTTTTGTTGTATACAATGATTATAAGATTTTGGTCAAGCTGATTATTTTTCGCTGTGATGTCTTTACATATCATTATATGTGGTAAGGATTTTCTTTTCTGTGACCTACGGAAAATCATTTACTCACTCCATTTGTTACCTGGTTCAACTTAATCAACCTTTATGACCCTGAAACATCTTATTTGTGGAGAATGCATACTTAGAATTAGATGCACTTTCCTTTACCACAGACATTATAATTCTTTGTGTTTGCAAAATACAATATGAATGTTAATGAATCTAAATAACATACTAGGAAATGGACTTCCTCTGTAGATGAGCATAAAGGCTTGTTAATTGATTCATTTTTCTTTTCTTCCTTTTTTTCTTTTTGGAGCTCCTTAGAATGTTGACAGGAAATACAAAATGAACTGTAAATTCCCAAAGTAAAGTGTGTGCCAGTCTTTTGAGTTTGTCTAGAGGGGTGGGTAAGAGAGAAAGTGGGAGTTGTTTTTTTCTATTTTGAGCTTGCCTCATATTAATTTTTTATACGGTTTTGCTTTTTTTCTTAATAACTTATTTAACAAGTATTTATATTTTCTGCATTCAAAGCATTGCTCTATCTGCCCTAGATGTATGTGAAGAAAGAAAAGATAAGTTTTTTCCCAAGCTTTTTTTTTCTGGATTTATAGGCTACTCCAAGAAAAGTCTTTATAAACATATAAATTGTTTAAGTGTTATGTAAGCAGGTAGCAGAAGAAGCTGTTTATGTTTTGAGATGTTTGTGGCAGAAAAGCAGGATTAAGTAAATGGAACATATGGTTTTTTTTTATTATTATTTGTTAGTGATTTAGATTTCTTAATTTTTGGCTGAACATTGATGAGCCCAAGAGGATTACTGAGAGGACACGGATAAGAGATTCTTGAAGAAGTGAAAAGCAAGAGAACTATACAGGCCACAAGTTGAATCATCATTTAGGGATGGTCTATGGGAAAAGATGGATTTTAAGCTTTGTGTTGAAGGAGTTGTTAGAGATTGATTAATGAAAAGTTGTCAGGATCAATTAAGAAACTCAAGCAAGGTCATACAGGTACTAACCTATTATAGGTGTGAGACAATGGTCGGTTGACATGTATTGACTTAGAGAATCTTTTTTAGGAAATTTTACTCTAAGGAATATACAAGACAACATAATTGAGTCTTTTTTTTTAATCCTATGGTTTTAAAACCCCAATAATTCTTTTTTTTTCTTTTTTTTTTAATTTATTTTTTAATTGAATGTTAACTATGTACATTAATGCACTTCTGGGGTACAGTGTGGGGTTTTCACATGCATTCTGAACTACTTCCATCAAACTGGTCAACACAGCCTTCATGTCATTTTCTC